>VZRN01005941.1:303874-369647 GCA_013397935.1 Dasyornis broadbenti | reverse complement strand
TTTTTTTTTTGTGTGTGTGACTCCGTTTGCCTCTGTGGCAGTAAAATGAAAATTGTCAGCTTAATGGCTGACACTTGTTTTGCTTAAGATTTCTAAGTCTTGTACATGACTAATACTGGGTTTCTAATGCTGTCGAGAAAATTTTTGATGCAGATAAATTGATGTCCTTCAGGGAAAGTTTTAGTGGTCTTTAACAGTGAGCTATTACTCATGCTTGGAAATCACAGGTGCACTTTAAGGTTTATAGAACTGCATTCTGATTTTGTAAAGCTTGTGCTTTTTACTAGCATACCCTTTTCATTTTTGATTTAAAGAGAATAAGTGCTTACTACCACGCTCTTTTGCTATACAAAGCTTAGCAGTATAAATGCCCTCTGTTTCTCCATCTGACTGGATGCCTCAACTGCTGTGGAAATCTGCTGTGCCTCAACTGCATTGGAAACCCTCCCTATGGGCTTAGAGAAAAGAGGGATTTGGTGTCTTTGTTATGTAAATAAAGGGAAGAAACAATTGTTTTGTGTTGCCAAAATTCAAGGCACTACAGGGATTTGCATTTTTTCATTTAAGTGTGCTTTGATGACTCTAGTCCCCAAATGCCTCTCCTTAAAAACGTGAAGTCAACATAAATATTACTAAGATAAAGAAAATCCTTAATGCTGGAGGCTCACAAGGCCAGACTGTCTGCACGGTTATCAATGTCATCAGTCAATAGCAGTACAGACTTGCTTTTACAAGGGTTCAGTTCATGCCAATCTTCTCTTTGCAAAAGCCCTTTGTGTTAAAAAAGTCCTGAGACTTCTAACTGCCCTAGAAAAAACTCCACCAGTGGCCTGGCAGCACACTCTCAGGCTGGACTACAGGCTTTTGGCATTTCACTCCAAGCCCTTCATAGACATCATTTTCTGGATCCAGCTATGAATGTGGAAGAAGGTACAGACCTCATCTGTGCTCCATTGCTCTAGTATTTCTGCTGATGTTTCTAAGGTCAAGTAACGTCATAAAGAATGCACTCTAGGGCCTTCTTAACCTTACTGGAAAAAGAGCCCAGTGTAGGATGTGGACAGGATGAAGCAGTGGTGTACACAACTGATTCCCCACAGCCACATCAGGTGTAAATTAAGATTCCTTCTCTATAAATGCTCTTAGCCTAAGGAGACATGATCCATTTTGGAGCTTAACCTCACTCTTATCAACTACTCTACCAACTTCCTTTAGAGGAGGTGCTGAAAGTGCTCTCTAACCCAGGATCATGCAGGTCAACTCAATCCATGCAGGTCAACTCAAACCAGGCCCAAAATGACATAAGTCATTTTGTCTGAACAAATTAAGAAGTGTTGAAGGGCTCAGCTGACATATCTGTAGGTGTTTTTGACTCTCAGTGAAAGGTGGAGCAGAACATGGTAACCATTCCATTCTACAGTGGCATAGCTGGATCTAGCAGAAAGTGGCTGTTACCTTCAGTTCCTTCTTTTTCAGACAATAAATTCATTTTCTTTCTAATGTGGCTTAGAAGCAAACAGAATTGTTCTATATTCAGTCGAATGCTTTACTTGCAGCCATCAGATAGTAACTTTAAGTTCCTGAGCAATGGTGGGCAAAAACCTTCTTTGCTTTCAGCTGGAGTGGAGCAAACGCTGGGAGTGTTTATGAGAGCCTTTTTGATTCAGATCTCTTCTCAGTTATCCTGAGGCTTAACAGAGAGATCCTGCTTATTAATTCTGCTGTGAAGCACAAACAGGTAAGCAGCAATGTCAGATCTCATTTTACCCTCCATAGTTTGTCACTGAACAACTCAGCATTCCTGAATTATTCACAACACAGAGTACCAGCAAGTGTCAAGATCGGTAACCATCAGCCAAGCACGAAATCTGGGCTGATAGTGGTGGTTTTGCACTGTCAGGAAAGCCTGAATTTGAGAAATTAGATGTTCTTGCTATTTAATGTTCAGAACAATTCAATAAATACATAAAACATGTGACTGGCTATCTATGTGTTTTCAAATTCACCCATTTATTCAATTTTTAAAATCAAAATGCTTTTCTTGTCCTTGCTAAGATTGTTTTTATTTCAATTCTACCCTTGTAAATGCAAAATTATTTCACTGATGGTATTAGAATCCTTTCAGCTTTATGTAGATTCAACAAAAGTTGAGTTCTGGTCGCAGTATTCTCATGTACTATGGATAATTATTGTAAAAACTAGGTAGTGCTAAGGACCACAGCCTTCAAGGATCTTCAAGATCTGGTGCACCGCTGTTATAGCAGGCCCCAATAAAGCAGTCTAAGTTAATTCAGCTGTAGATTTTATTTCTATGGTAGAGTCTCTTGAGGCTTGTCAGGAAAATATAAAATGATGGATAATTTAGATGAGTGACATTCTTGAAAAAGCATTTGCCCTTTGAAGAAAAATGACTTGTTAAAAATAGTTTGAAATCAGGATATGTTAATCAAACTAGGAAGGTAGAAAAGAAAAATCCTACCAAAATGAATTCTGATTATGCACAGCAACCAGCCTTTCTTTGTCTGTGGACGTTTCCACTAAGCAGAGAGAGTGAATCAATATTTGTAAGTGCTGTGTCCCTTAGATGAGCCCTGAGCAGGTTGAACAGCTTCTTCCATGGGACAGCAGTTCTCATCAGTAATTAAAGACTATGTAAGAGCTGTATTTGGGTGGTGAGATTGGAACTATAGGGTAATCTCATTTGTTTGTTGTGATCCAGAGGTTTAGGTTTATTTAATTCCCAAATACTCCCTATTTCCTTAGGCTGATGATGTGATTCCTGCTGTACAAATAAATTTTGTCTGATGTGGCTGTGGGGATTTAGTTACTTGCACTGTCTCTGCAAAGGGCATGTGAGCTTTGTCTGTGCCCCGTTTCAAGTAGAGTAAGGAAACCACCAAGGGTGTTCTTTACTATGGTGGTTGACCTTAGAAAGACCAGGGCTGTCAGTGTCTCTTTTTTCTTGGTTTTAGTTCTGGTCTCTTTGGAATATAGAGAGAAACAAATGGAAGGGAAGAATGAGAAGTTTTCCTTCAAAAATAACAAAGGCCAAACCAAGCAGAGAAACCCTTCATAAGTCATATTTCTCCTACAAGGGCAAGAAAAAGAGAGAAATCAATAGCTGTAATTTCTTAAAAAATAGAGGGATTCTTTGACTTTGACAGGGTGATAAAAGTAGACAGATAGCAATGAAGTAAAATATTTGGGGATTTTCATATCCCTTCAACATGCTGGTGAGGGGAACTGAATAATATGCTTGAGAGATCTTTCCTGTTGCTTGTTAGCCAGTTCTTATTTCACCTGGTGCCTTATTGCTACCTCCATTTTCTTTGATGTTTATGCAGGAATTTAAATAGATGCAATAATAAGAAAAACATTCTTTCTCAATTAACCAAGCTTTGTTGTTTGTAACTTGTGGTGTTATATTCCTTCTGACATTTTTCAGTCATTCATGTACAATTTCTGGAAGAATAGTACATCCAATAGAGTAAATCCAATTAAATTGTCCTCCTCTCAACTCCAAGTCAATGCTCCTATTTTTCCTTCCCCTACCCTGCACTTCTTTACTGTCTTTCAAGGCTTTGTGCCTGTCTGGAGGACTGAAATATTAGAATTCCATACTTCCCATTTCAGGTCATGTTTGGCTAGAAAAGGAAACTTAAAAAAATGCAAGGTATTTTGATGATACCAGTATACATCACATTTTCAGCTTCTGCCATCAGAGCATACCTGCACAGTGCATATGATGTCTAGAAAAGTAGGAGGTAGTTTAGAAAACAGAATGCTGGCTGGAATTGATGAGAAAGGAACAAAGAAGATAAGAACTGAGGTGAAAAAATGTCAGACACAGGTAATGAAGAAGCTGCTTTGACTGAAGAGAGAATTCCATTTACGAAGCTTAGCAGTGATGAGAAGCTCTATCGTTTATGATTTACTATGCCTGAGCTTGAAGGAGTTGGTCTATTTCTTGAGTTAATGAGTAAGGAAGTCTGTAACTTACTGGACAGCTGAAAATATAGTAGCTATTCCTACTGATAAGGAAATAAACTTTTATTAGGACTGTAAATTTGTTTTCTCTTTTATTGAAGCTTTTTCATATTATGTGAACAAAAGCTGAAGAGCATGTGGAAATGGCCTGAGGTTGCATCAGGTATTAAGGTAGTTTGGATGGTGATACAAGGGTAGAAGGGGAGCATTTGGTGCAACGAACACGAAGTTAGTAAAAGGAATGGCTGTACGGCATTGAGTTTGACAGGTTAGCGTCACAGTTGCGACAGTCTCAGTAAGAGTCCGGGTGTGTCGTTGTGTGTGGAAGGTGTGATCCAAACCCTTTACGCAACCCACAGCCACATAATGCAGTGGGAGAGGGAAGGAGATACTCTGAAGATTCTGGGTGTGTGAAACTGCCTGAGGACAGCTGCAGTCAGGATGCAGGTCTGTCATCTAGATTGTTCTAGTTTGTACTGAGAACTAGATATTTTCCTTTCTTTCCCTTTTTGATTCTATGCTTCTCAGAGGTTAAAAAAAAAAAGGCAAAGGGGAAAAAAAAGGACAGATTTGTCAAATCACGTTTTTTCCTCCCTAATGACCTTGGCAAGATACAGACTGAGTTTTCTCACCCGCAATCAGGGTAGCAATCACTTTTAAAATAGTTTCTCTGAATTTGATTGGAAGTAATCACAAAGTAAAATGCTTCACAATGCAAGTAAAGGGTACAGGAATCAAATCTTCAGGATGTTGTCAGAAAATAGAACAAGATTAGAAAATGAAACAACTGGTGTACATGTATTTTAAAGCATAATGTTCTGTAGGGGAGAAAAGTTATTTTCATTCTTCTTATTTGCCAATTCTTTTCTTCTTGCCAATAAGTGCATTAAAATGTATTAAAGAACAAGTTTGTTCTATTTTTTTTTTTCACATTTTTATTTCAGGGCTTACCTATTTCCAAACTGTCTTCAGTTAAAATAGCTACCCTGTGACACAAGAAAACATGAATTTGTGTTTGATCATCTGCTTTAGCATGTAGCTTGGCATAAAGTAAGCACAACTCTCCAAAAGTTTGACTTTTCATTTCCTTAAGAAGTATTCATGTATTTTCTTGAAATTTTTCCATCTGGAATAGAAGGACAGCTTTCATGCAAAAAAGCCCCAAGGGCGTCAATTAAAGACTTTACAGATTCCCTAAGTCAGCTCAAGGAACAAGAATGGGACAAAGTAATGGGTAGTAAGGAGGGGAGGCAAAATGTTCTTATCGCCCAGTAAATTAATGACTCTTCTGCCATGACAGTTTACAGTAGTGAAAATGTTTAATGCATCACCCCTGCTGTAAGCAGAAGTGAGGACTAAATTCAGTGAAAGTGTCTACAAGAATGCAGGAGGTGCTGAATGCTTTGTAAGTGGCTCTTAAGTTTAGTACTGGAATACGACTCTGTTCAGAGTAATGAGAAGTTCAGTGCTTTTTGTCTTACAGCTGTTAATGAAAGATGTCATCCTCTATCTATAATGGATATAATACCTCCCACAAAGTATTAAAGTAATGAGGCACGATGCTAAGAAGGTTTCTGCCATTACAAATCATTGCCACTAGAGTCCAGGCACTCATGTCTCCTGCAGCTCTGCTGATACTTAATGTCAGTACTTGTCAGCTGCGTGCTTTATGGGTTCAATATATAGCACACTACCTGTTGGTTTCTGATGTATGGATGAGGTATCATGCCTACTAACACAGAAGCATTTTGAAGATAGAAGAGATTTGGACTGAGTTCAAATAAAGATTAAAACTAAATAAAATATATTGGTTTCAATTTAAGAACATGTAATAGATTTAGTTGAGACTAAAAAGAAAATAAATGTAGAATGTGAGGCTTTTTGCATTAATTCCTTGGAACTTGCACTTTCTCACTGCCTATTCTGTACTGTTGCAGAGAGATGAGGGTCCATATGTGATTGCTCAGAAAAAACATAGATGGTGCTGCATATCTTATCCAGAGCTGGGAGATGAAACACATTCAAGGCAACAGAATGTCTGATATACTGTATTATGGGTGAACTAATTTGTTATGCTGCTCAGAAACTCTTTGTTCCAGAATCAAAATAACAGATCAAAGAAATTAGTTGTTTACTAACGGCTTTAGAAGGTCTTTATTCTTCAATAGAATGGGAACTGTTGGTTGTGGGTGAGCTGGAGAATATATTCACATGTATTCCTGAGGTGCTACATTTTTTCTTTAATGAGTGATCATAAATGCCTCTTTCATATGTCATGTCTAAAAATCTGCTCTTACCACTAAAAATCTAGTGTGTGGCTTGGCAAATGCAGCCGTATACTGTTGGTTTTAAAAACAGTATCTCCTCTGTCTCTGGGGGAAAATTCTGGTGCTAGTGGTAATGATGCCTGTCAGAAGCAGCAGTCTGCACTAAGTTATCCTTTCCATGGACTGTAATGCTGTCCAGAGTCCCTCTGATAATTTAGGCTGTAGCCCTCTGAGTTATGCACAGCTCTGATTTGACTTGATGCGAGGTTTGGCAGATGCAGCTGTACCATGCCATGAAGGAGGGTTTTGCTGCACTAGCATTCCTTGTCTGACACATTTGTGGATCTCTCCATATAATTCAGTTTGCTCCTCTGCTCCATGAACCACAGCCCCAAAGGCTTTCAGCAGGATAGAATTGTTAGATACTGCAAGTACCCTTGGTACAGTGTCACCTTGATATAGTGTCAGCTGGTAAGACAGACTTAGCTGTCTCTACATTACAAAGCATTTGCACACAAACAAAGTAATAAATGCTAGAGTCATATGAAGCATGAATGTTTAACTAGTAATGAAGAAAATGCTTTTAGATCTGTGCTGTTCATATAGATTTTTATTTCTGTATGCAGGAAGTTAGAGGAGCATCTTTAGGAGCAGGAGTACTTACTGACTAAGTTTTTGAAAGGAGAGAGAGTGTCCCCATGACCTTACAGTGTGGCAAAGAGCTAAATAATTTTGATATCTATGCTGTGTGGAAAGGGGATGCAGTGAGATGGGTTATCACAGGCTCTCCTTCTCTTACACAGTCATGGACAGTTGTCTTTTGAACCTGTGAATCTATCTCAAGAGTGGTGGAAAGTAGGAGGTGTCCAAAACCCACAACAGGCAGAAAAATATAACTTTAAAGAAATTGTTTTCCTCCAGTTCTGAATCCAAGTTTAGTCCTTCTGGACAACTAAAAGGTGAATTAATTGTATTAATTATATTTAGCTTTGTAACAATAAATCAGTGAGTTTGAATAGAAAAATTCTGTGTATGGGAGCATTTGGATTTGTGATGCCTAATCCATGAAATTAATTTTCTCAGATGCAGGTTTCCACTCTGCCTAATATGCAACTTACCCATTTCCCATGTTTTAGAGACATGGCTGAAGTAAGATTGAATTTTCCCTGTTCTTTTACTCGTGGTGGTTTTCTTGTTCTGTTTTACGGACAGCAGTGCAGGAGGGGAGAGTTAAAAAACAAGTAAGAATCCAGTCTTTCCAGCAGGATCTTGCTTTTGTGATTGATTGCATTGCTTTTCAGTGCTTCAGTTTCTCCAGCTACAAAATTGCTCTTCCTTTGTTTAGCAAGATGACATAATGGTATAAGCTTGGCTCATGAAAGTAGTACATGAAGGTTAAATGTAGCTTGTAAGTAGAACTTGTGCTGTCCTGCAGCAGGGAAATCATGAAGGGCATGCTAGATAGAAAGGGATGGTCATGTTAATGGGTCACCATCCTTAGCTTGCTTTACAGTGGTTTGCTTTCTTGTCCATCTGTTTGGAACTTGAATTTAATTTGTGAAAAGTAAAAAGCAGAAGGATCTGACCCAGTGGCTAAGTTTGACAGGTGGTGCCTGGGTGTGAAGCTCTGTCTCATTGATGGTGACAGTAAGAATTCTTGAAGAGAAGCAGGAAGCATAATCTGACAGATAGGTCCTCCATGGAAATGGTGCCTTTTTTTTGTTTGTTTGTTTTGTTTTTAAAATTTGTCTTTGTTCTGGTTTTTTTTTGGTTTGGTTTTTTTTTTTTTTTTCTGGTGTTTTTGTTTTGTTTTGTGTTTGTTTGTTTGTGTGTTTGTAAAAGTGGAACACATTGAGACTATTCCAACTGAAATTTTGCAGGAGTGAGAGTGCAAAATAGAGGGAGTACACAGGAACATTTATTTTAAGCACAATTGTCCTGGCAAAAAATGTTTCTGGTGTAGGAGACTGGACTGAAATGACTATTTGTGGCACTACTTGTAATTGATTTTATAAGAAGCATTTTTTAACCTGCTGGCAAGCATTTGAAAAACTGTCAGTCTAGGGGGAAAAGCGATTTCTCTGTGTGGCTACTTTTCTTTATATTGTGTAATGTACAAACCATTTGTTTCCTGAATAGAGGTTTGCAATAAAAACAAATTAGAAAGTGGCTGGGAGATTTTTATGAGGAAAGAAGTGTATATGGATGGGTTAGTTTTCTGAACATGAGTTTTTTTGTAGTTTCTTTATAATAGCTGAATTTGCCCTTAGGGTTTACAGTGCAGTATATACAATTATATATGAGATACCAGACTGTGATAAAGAGAGCATTCTGACATTAAAAAAAACATCCAAAGAAACCTCAGGATGTATTACATGCCTGCTTTGTATTAACCCTGACCTTTATTATGAAATTCAGAATAACTAGAAATACAAAAGAGGTTATGCGCATGGTATATAGGTAAATTAGCAGAAGCACGTTCAATGTGATGGCCAGATGTGATAAATCTTGTTCTCTACCTATTATACAATTACTTTCTATGCAATCATTGTCAATGTTGAATTTGTTCTTCATCAACCCTACAGGAAGAAACAGATTAATAGAATAGGAATGTATTACCAGGGTTAGTGAATTCATCCAGTTCTCACACAGCTCTATAAGAGACATCTAGTCTGAAAAGTCTAGGGAGCAAACCTGCCTCAAGCCCACACACTTCACAGCAGTCGATATAAGCTCTACATCCAGAGGGAACCAAAAGCTGTAACCCTGATGTGCTTCCCGTACCTGAGTGTTCTGCAGTGTCAGGGAAACATGAACAATATCACCCATGGTTGCAATTCCTTCCTCATAATTTAAAAGAAGGTTGACCACTTGATTTTTAGTCCCTCTTTACAAGAACTATAAAAGATATTCAAATTTCTTCCTAGTACCCTTTAAAATGTTTTAAAATGTTTTTAATGAGTTCTTTTTATTCCCACAACAATGCTTTTGGGATGAGTTGTCTGCAACACGTTCCCTACACCTTTTTTGTGTCTTTAGGGGTTAGAATACCTTTCAGCTGCCCTTTTCTCACACTTCTAAGGTCTAGCTTAGCCAGTCTCATACACTTGGTGCGAGCTTTACATTTGTTGCGTAGTCCCCATGGCCTCTCTTCTTCCTCATCCTTGACACTGTGTAACAAATGGTTGGTTCTGTGCTCTGCTGCCTGGCTACTTTGGCCACCTGTACAGGGTCACGGGAAAGGAAGAGAACGGTGATGCTGCATGCCAGCAGCTATTGGTGAATATTTTCTCCTTGGTGTCGTTTAGGAAAGCAAACTCTCTTCTCCTGTGTAGTGCTTTGGGCTCCCCGTTACAGCAAAGACCAATGTTTTATTTCAGGTGCAGCACCCAGGGTGTGAAAGAACCAGGAGAAAAGCCAGGAGAAAAGTAGATGTAAATGTCTAGAGAGCTACACTAACCAGGACATTTGGGGTGGTTTTTATTTGTGGTGACTTTGTATCCTTACCCTGAACTGCTGAGGGAGGTGTTTTAATGTGCTTGCAAAGTTGTGGAGACTGGAAAGCTGTGTCATGGGAGTGCCTTTTGTGAACAGCTGTTGCTTTGATACCTACTTTTTGATTTTACTGGCAACTTGGGTTGGTTGTTATTTCTTGAGGGAGTACCTGGTGTTTGGACACAAGGTGATTTCTTTTTTTTAAAGCTGACTATTTTTCCGTTAGCTTGTGCACGTGTGTGAATGTGCTGCATATGTGTGTTCATCCTGTACTTTACCAGACGACATGACTTTGGAAAGGGCCAGAAACATTTTTCTTCTTTCAGAAGACAAAATGTGAGAGAAAGTTCAGCACTGGAAGAATACATTTCCTTCATTATACTTATTTCATGGTGTCTGCATGGTCATTTCTGGAGACAGTATTAATAGGTAGATATAGTTTTGTGTGTTTTAATATGAAGGTGAAAGTTTTGCTAAGTGGGGCTTGTAGAAATAATAAAACCTAATAATACTAAATAAAAAAGGCCCAGCTGCCAGCAACCTTGTAACATACCAAGCCAACTGAATGAACAAATGTGAATAGAATAAACAGGCAGAATTAATGGCAGGAAACGTGCTGGCATTCAGACCAAAGCAAAGTACAATTCAAACACAGAAGATTGCTGAAGCTCTTGGAACTTACTTCAAAAAACCAAAGCCAATAAAATATATATCTAAAAGGTAAAAAGCAGGCTGAACACACCAGATATTTTTGAAGAAAGGCACTCCACTTCTACCCTAACATTAAAAACGAATGTGGCACATTTTGTATTTACAGAGCAGTGACACGTTGAACAGTGAGCAGGGACTCTCCTGTTTCATTTACTGCAGTTAGCTTTCTTATTCACGTGTTCATGCACTGACACCATTGTTTTTGGCTTCTTATGTACCAGGAATGGCTGGTAGTCAGAAAAATAGTGTGTGTTCTTTTTTGTTTGTTATTTTATTGTGTTTGTTGCCTCATTTCAGGACAGAATATTTTAGTATCTCCTCTTACTTGAATACAAAGCATCATCCTTAATTAGGACACCTAATCTTAGTATACCTGCCAATATATCAGATATTCCGATTCAGTATTTTGGAATCACTGGCACACTGTAATAAACATGGAATCTGAACTGTTCCTGAGAGGGAGGTATTTCTGAAACACTTATAGAACTAGTGTTATTATAGTGGGATTTATCTACTGCTATCTCTGCAGCTTCTCATGTGCGCTTGGATGATTTCTTCAGAATTTTTGCCCTTCACATTCCATTTATAAAATTAGCATGCTCAGTTTGTCTGCTGGGAGGTGGATGAGCAAATACCAGTGCTGCTGCTGGGAATCTTCTGGCATTAACTGATCTCAAAAATGTGATGCAAAACACTTTTTTCTTGCTTTTTCTAACCTTGTATTCTTAAATTGTAAGATATTCCAGGATTATCTCTTTCCATATAAGTAAGTAGTAGGGCGGATCTCCAGCTTGACTGACATCCCTAGAGATTGGTCTAAGACAGGTAACAAGACATATTAATATCTTGCAGAGAAAGCATAGGAAGATTCACAAGCCTTTCCCTCCATGTTTGTTTTTGATGTGATCCATCCATCAAACTTTGACATGCACACATCAATGATCCTGCTCTGTCTGAGTCTGTCACTTTCCCAGAGCAGTCAGTTGGAGTTTTGTCTCTGACTCCTGGTGCAGCAGGAACAAGGTCTGTCAGCATGGGGAGAGGAGCCCTTGGAGGCAGCTCTTCTGTCTGGTGAGCCTCTCTCATCTCTCATCTCGCCCTCTCATCTCTCATCTCTCTGTATCTTTTATTTCATCTCATCCCCAGGGAAAAGATTTCACAAGCCCTTTGGTCAAAGAAGCCACCTTAGCTGTCAACCCTTAACACTTACATGAAGAGGATATTTGTTGGTGTGAAATACATGCAAAATGCAGCAGGCATTAGAAAATACTGAACAAATCTATGTGAGACAAGCAGGCATACAGAAATACCCTCTAGTTCTCAGTTCCTTAGTTCTTGCTCTGTCTTCTTGCCTTGTCTTGTTTCAGAGCAACACAATGGTATTTATTTAATTATTTTAATATATTATTTATATTTTCAGATTTTGCTTTGGAGGCATTGCTGTTGATACCTTGATTAATTGGCATAGGACTTGGTAATAGCTCAATAAAAATTAAATTACAAGTCATTCATTATTCCTTGGGAAATATTAAGATTTATTAGCAATGCTTCCAGAATTAAGTGGTTTAAAACCGTACTTATTAGAGTTAAACTGTGGAACACTGGTTTGTTTAATTTAGGGTGCAATTACGCTGAGTAGGTTTTAAATTTGAATTAAATTGTCTTTATTTGGAGCCATATTTCCATTGTATAACATTGCACATTTGTTGATAAGCATACTCTAAAAGAAATCCTCAATTCTTTGTTGGAATCCAATGAATGCTGTGAGAGATGACTTTTTTTTCCAGAATTATTGCAGAACATCAGGTAAGTGGAAGATGAAGCTGATTTTTATTATCAGATTTCAGTAGAAGTATGGAATGATGACAGTTCATTCTTTGCCAGGAAGAATTTAATTTCTACTGTAATGGTGGGAATTGCAATAATCTTGTTTCATTAGAAATACCTGAAAAGATGAATTTGTTCTTTTATAAATATTGCAAAATTGACAAGCTAAGAGTTCTTAGCTAGATTGGCTACTGTTTGAGTGCTACCTACTTACACATTTTCAGAGCCCTACTTTGGTTTCGACTGCTTCTAGAGACACTACTGTCTTTGTAATATCAAAAGTTGACATTTAAAAAATATATTTGCAGAACTTCCCTCAAACTTATAACTTCCATTTAATTTTTGAAACTAGAGATGTTGAATTCATATCATAACATTTTTTTATCTTCCTCTCTATTGTCCCTGCTTTTTGTTAGTGGAAGCAAACCCCTAGAGAGTTTTCATTTTGTTTATACTTTTTTCTTTCTCAATGGCATTTCAAGACTTCTACCTCCAAAAAGCTGTACTGTCAGATAGAAGTAGAGAAAAATGATAAGAAAGCAATGAAAGTAAGTCTGAATGCTATTTAGTATGTTGCATTAAGTCACATGAAAAATGTGAGAAGGGGAGGGAGAATAAAAGTAATGAAAATCTTTTTAAGCACATTTTGTTATGTTTTGGGGGCTCACTTGGCAGGAAAATTTATCTTTTGGAGATAAGAGACTTATTGGGGAGTTTTTAACAGAAATAGTTGTCTCTTCCTTCTTCCTCTCTACATTATGTTTTAGCGCTTTCAGAGACTCAACAAAAGAGAGCTCAGAGCCCCAAAGGCCTTGTTTCTAGTCTTGCTTAATATAGAGGAATTGCTGGACTGTTTGGAAAAGCTAGTTCTTCTGTTAGACTAGTGAATCTCCTTGGCAGGGGGGATCATATATGAAATTTTAGCCATTTGGGAACAACAGGTTGCTATAGAGAAAACTTCTGAGTTTCCTTTGAGCTCCTGTTTTTAAGTAGTTTATCACAGAGTGCCGTTCTGATGTTTCATGGGGTAATGGGCTCTGACAGAAAATTGCCATTAGAAGCAACCTTTTACCCATATTCACTACCACAGACAGCAAAAATATGAATAGCAATGCCACCAGGTTTCTGTACACTCTGTCTTCCTGACATTATTCATTAAATACAGCATATTTTCTCACAATTGGTCAATTACTCTGTTAACGAATGGTTTATTACCATATTAACCTGCATTAATAGAGTCTTGTGTGAGAACTGGCAGAGATAACCAATTTCTCAACCTTTATAGGTTTCAGTAATCCCTGTGTGTCATGCCATTTACAATTTTCTGGACTGAAAAAATGGGGAGGATTTTCAGAGACCTGACTGTGAGAAGTATTTGACAGTACTTCAGTAGGTCCATACATATGGCATTATTCTTCATTCAGAATTGTCTGTTGCTCACAAGGCTTTCTGGAGTATTTAAACTACCTGAAAATGTTGGAGAAAAATCTGTTGTAGTTGGCCTGATGGAAAAGGTTGATCCAACAGCTCTAGATGTCTGATTCCTGAAGTCTGCAAATACTCAGGTCTTCTTAAGAACTATGATGAGAAGTGTTACCTTGGTATAGATGGGACTTGATGTTTAATAATACAATTTAGTATTTGAAAATGACTCGGTTTCCTGAGCAACTGCCAAAGTATCAAGATGAAGGTGCTTGATGAAGACACTCGAGGTAATAAAGGAGAGAGGCAAAGAACAAATTGGCCAAAAGCTACTTGGTACCCCATAATCTATTGTTGATACATCTAAATAAACTCTCTTTTCATCATTTTGCCTGTTAATTATCCTCTTAATTAGAGAGTGGATGCCAAGGAGGACAGTGTCTGTGAGTGCCTGGTGTATGCTTCATGGCATAGAGAACATAGGAACCAAGCAAAGAGAAGTCAAAACTTTGTTGAATACTGAGGAAATAGAAAAGGTGTGGCAAGAAGAATCCCCAGCCTAAACCCATACTTAAAACACTTTCACTGGTGTGCACTTGCATACTTGGGGAGAGCCTCATTCCAGAGACTTCCTGCTCTGCAATTACCCATATCCTTATGTACTCATGCCCCTAAGGAAGAATAGAAATTCTTACAGGAGAAGGGGAGTGAAGAATGAACTTTGTGCTTTTTATTTCCTAATCCCACCACCCAGCCACAGATATACTTGGGGATAAAGTCAGGCATGACACTTCATCATGCAGTAAGAACAGGGACTCTGAGTATTGCACAATGTGTCAATATTAAGACTCAAAGCCTGCTAAAGTCACACAGTTGCTTTGGCAGAAATGGTGGGCAAGGTGTATGTAACCTCCTCCTCAGCAATCCAGAGAGAGAGAATTCAAATCCATCCCCATCTAGTTTGGGAAGGGAGCAAAAGTAATAGCGAAGGAGAAGTAATAGAGTAGGATTCATTTTAATAGAATTTCCCTTGTCTCCTGAGGATTTTTTTTTTTACTCTTGAAGAGACAGGACATTATGCAGATAGTTTGAAAAATAGCATTCTCATAAATATGAAATTATTGCAAGTATGAGCATGCTGAACAGTCACTGTGAGGCCAAGGGCAGAAGTGTGTGATGTTCTCCATCGGACTGCACTATGCAATTTGTTTGAAGGCTCTGGGAAGGTTTGGGTCTGCTGCTTGCACTGGATGAAAAGAATGACTCTCCACATTTTACCTCCACATCGTACATTTATGTACTCCTGACAGAAAACAGATTTTAGGCTGGGAGTTTGAAGAGTGTCAAATACTAGGACCGGTATTGTTTAACTTATTCATCAATGAATTGGACAAAGGGGCAGATGCCTTCTCAGCAAGTTCACTGATGTCACAAAACTGGGAGTAGCAGGCCATACCCCAGAGTTCTGTGCCCTTCAGAAGGACCTTGACAGGTTGGAGAGATGGGCAGAGAACCACAAAATCATAAGGATTGGAAGGAACCTCTGGAGATCACCTAGTCCAACCCCCCTGCCCAAGGCAGGGTCAACCTAGAGCAGTTACACAGGAACTCCTCCAGGTGGGTTTTGAATGTCTCCAGACAGGGAGACTCCACAACCTCCCTGGGCAGCCTGTTCCATTTGAAATTCAACAAAAGCAGGGTCCTGCACCTGCAGAAGGATAACCCCACGCACCAGCACAGGCTGGGGGCTGACCTGCTTGGAAGCAGCTCTGTGGAGAAGGACGTGAGGATCCTAGGGAGCAACAAGCTATCCATGAGCCAGCAGTGCCCTTGTGATCAAGAATGCCAATGGTATCCTGAGCTGCATTAGGAAGAGCACTGCCAGCAGGTCAAGGGAGGTGATCCTGCCCCTCAGCCCTGGTGAGGCCACATCTGGACTGCTATGTCCAGTTCTGGGCTCCTCAGTACAAAAGAGACAAGGAGCTACTGGAGAGGGTCCAGTGGAGGGCTACAAAGATGATTAAGGGACTGGAGCATCTCTCTCATGAGGAAAGGCTGAGGGACCTGGGCCTGTTCAGCCTTGAGAAAAGACAACTGAGAGGGGAGGATGTCAAGAGGATGGATCCAGTCTCTTCTCAGTGGTGCCCAACAACAGCACAAGAGACAACGGGAAGAAACTGGTGCACAGGAAGTTCCACATGAATATGAGAAAGAATTTCTTTACTGCATAGGTGGGTGAGCACTGGAACAGATTGGTCAGAGAGGTTGTGGAGTCTCCCTCACTGGAGATACTCAACAACAGGATATAATCCTGTCCCATGTGCTCTAGGGATGACCCAGTTTGAGCAGGGAGGTTGGTCCAGTGACCCACAGTGGTCCCTTTAAACCTTTCCCATTCTGTGATTCTGTGATTCTATAAAATGACTGCAGATCACAAGAACCAGGATTTGACCTCTTTAATCATTCATATACCCTTAAAACACTCAGAGGGTATCCCATGGCATAGGTTTCCACACGTAATGGTATTTTCCTTTATATTTTCCAAGTGGAGTATTTTGTATCTGCCTCTTCATGTTGCTCTGTATGGTATTTAGCAACTGTTGCTTCCTAGCCTAGACCAATTGCCTTGTTAAATTTAATCTCAATGAAATAAAAATACTACCTCATTAATACTAAGCCTAACCTTCCTGCTAATTACTATCCTTAGCAAAGGGTTAAGCATCGTGCTATTTTACTTTTATAGCTGGCTGTACTTTTCTGGTTGGTCTCATTAGCACTGACTCCCTTTGAAAATGCTTTTCAATTAATATAATTTTCACATATTTCTTCACCCTCCAATTATGCCGGGAAGGATGTTGATCAGGAAGAAATGGTGTGTTATGGGAATTGTGGAATCAGAAACCACCAAATAAGTCAGCACAGCTTATTTCCCAGTAAAGGGTATTTGTATTAACCTTCTGTCTAATTGAACTAATTGTTCAACTAAGTAAGAATTTTACAGAGTTTTGTGACATTATTAAGCAGTGGTTTTGCTGTATGTAGTAGGTGTAGAATATGAATACATGGGTGTTCTTTCAAGACTTTACTCACAGCTGCATATGGTGCTAGATGAAATCACTTAGAAGGTGAGAAGGCAATGAAAAAAGGTTTAACTTTTCAAAGAATTTTTAGGGCCTTCAGGACCTTGATTTTGCAAATTTCTGGACAGAGAATATTCTGCCACCTACACAGTTCTAAGCACCTTCAATACAGGGATGTTGTGAGTGGTATTCTGACAGAAGGAATCTAATTAGCTATTGTAGTTACTTACCTCATGGTCTTGTTGTTAGCTGAATGTCAGGTTATTTGACTTGCTAATTAGCCAGCTAGCTTCTGCGAGATCACCACTGAGAAATGGAGAATTCTCCTGTCTTGCCTCCTCCACTCTGATCAAATCCCTCTAAGAGTCCATAGACATCTCATCTGTTAGTCCACATGTAACTATTGAATGTTAGAGCTGTTGAATTTGCATACACTCCTAATCCACAGGGTCTATTACAACTGTCAGCTATGCTATTGTTTTTGTGCATCAGGACAGATGCCATATTGTAGAGTTCAGAGATGACCCAACAGGGATATGATTTCTATTTGAACTGAATAGATACCTCTTAATTGGATGATTCCCAAGTAGGATGACAAATAACATCCTTTAAGTAGCCCTTGAACCCTAAGTCATTTGGACTCATCAGATGGGTTTAATTAAGAATCATTACATTGAATGCAGTAGAAGGAAACATGGATATTTGTGCACCATGGTGGCCTGAAACCCTCTGTGAATATGGTTCTTCCTCCTTAATAATAGAAAGACAGGAATGACTTATGTCAAAGAAACTTTTCCTGAGGGATGACAATAGACAGAGGGTGAATGCCCTTTTTAACAGTGTTGAGAGGCAGTCACTGGCATCTTGCAGCCTGTCTGTGCAGCAGCCTGACTGTGATAGGATGCAGGAAATGGGGAAACAGAGTTATGTCTGTGGGTGAAAAGAGGTAGACTTCCAAGAAATTATAATGAAAGAGGTGCCTAGATCCTGAAATTTTGGGCAGATGTGCCAACCCCAAAATGTGAATCTTGATTGCTACAGCAATATTCCTAGTAGCAGGACTACTGAGGAAATTTAATAATGTAAAAAAATGCACTCTATTTTTTATCATCTAGAAAGCCTTAGGGATCTGAGGCCTCTAGAAATTGAAACTCTGAGAAAAGTCTCAGATACCAATATATGCATAATACAGCAGTAAGATAGTAAAAGTGCAAGATGCAGAGCAACTTCACTTGCAACTGCATTACCAGCCAGTCTTATCAGAACACTGCCGATTTTAAAGACATTTGATTCTTTTGAGAGGAGTACCTCTTTTTTTTGAGCTCTCTGTCATGATCTTGCCTTTCAGGATTTAGGTTTCTAGCAAGAAAATGACGTTTTTGAAATCTTTATAGGGTTTGTCTTATCTCATTGAAAAAAGAAAGTGAAGACAAGGTGTGTGTATATATTATGGTTATTAAAATTTTTTTTCTACTTTGTGGAACTTTTGACTTTAAAACAGCAGGGAATCCTTTCCTATGCAACATACTCATCAGAGAAAATGTTGACACATAGACCTCTTTGATCACTTCTGCATGAGACTTAGTATAACTAAGTATATGTATCCTCTAAATTTGATCTGCTATTGTAAATAAGGTAACCAGACTGAATAGGGAGGAAATGAAGAGGTGAAGCTTCCAGTTTTTCTGTTCGGGATGTCAGGGATCAAAGCCTAAAATACAACTTCTAGAAAATTTATGTTGACATCACGTCACCTCTCTGAGTCAGAACACAGTGCAGTGGAAGAGTAGCATACACACAAGGCTGTCATATTGGATCTATAAAGGGCAGCTACTGAGAGAAACTATGGCTGCCTTAGGAAACTCTAGGAGGCACTTGTGATACTGACTGCACTTTCATGCTTTCTGCATCTAATCAATTTATTTTTCTCGTGAGGTTTGCAGTCTCCATTTATTCCCAGCAGATTACAATACATCATCTCCTGAACAGACTGGCTCCCTGAAGGCCTCACTGCGAAGGTGATTATGCTTAATACCACTTACTGAGAAAAGAGCTTCCACACTGCCGTCTGAGGTTACTTACCCCATGCCCATGTGGCAAGAAGAATATGTGGGACAGAGCTCTCTGCAGGTCACATTCTCCCAGTACTAAGGAGCCTTATTTCCATGGAGATTTTTATAGAGCTGCTCAGAGAGCTACAGCATATCCCCTGCCACAGACAATGACTCACACAGAGCTGCTTTAATGGAAACAGATTTGCAATAATCCAGGCATAGTGGTTTTCTTTCACAAAGAATAATGAGCAAGAATTCAATGCAACTGTTTATAATGGCCATAAGAAGAACTTCTCTGACTGCTATGGCAGTTTGGGGTGTAAGTCAGCCCAGTTAATGTGCCAGGAAACAGATAATAAAAATTTCAAGTGTGCTGTCACTGAGTCAGTGGAGTTAGCAGACAATCATCAGTCTCAATTTCACTGTGCCCTGAGCAGCGCATAGTGTTAAGACTTTTAGTGGGAGGGACCCAGTCTGCTCAGCTGCATGCCATTGACCCTCAGCTGCAGATATACTTTTCACTTGTTTACAGTGATAACTCTCCACAACTGTTGTACTCTCATTTTGTTTGTTTAAAAAGTAGGATTCTTCACTTAATAGCAGAAATTGTAATTCTGGTACAGAGCCTAGAAGCACAGGCTCTGAAACACTATTTTTTCAACACTATGGAATTTACCAGCAGCAAGGTCTTCCCATTAAAACCCACCAAACTTTCATTTATGTTGACAATTCTTCCGTTTTGGCACTAGAAAATAACTTTGTCATCTCCTCTTTATGTCCTGTTAATTCAAACATTATATTAGACTCCTGTAGAACTGTAATCACCAGCAATCTTCCCCTCATGGTAAATAGCTGTTTACTCATCTTACAGTTCTTCTGTATCTTCTGCATCTTAAATAATAATTTTTCATCTGAGACCATGCTGATTGATTTCCTTTAGTCTGATGGATTAGATTTTACCTAATTTCCCTAGAAAATTGCCTACCTTAGCAAATAAGATTATGTTATCTGTCATGGTTTTTTATATGTGACATTCATTCATTCATATTTTACCTGATTGAGATCAGGCTTTGTAGTTGTCAATATCACTTTTCCCCGTCTAGTAAATAAAACCGCCATTTAGGATTCCTAATTTGCATGTTTCTGCCTCTGGTTTGACACAAATTGGATCTATTTATCAATATCACTTTCTATTTCTTCAGTGTCATCTCCATCCTTTCTGAACAGTCCATCCTGTTCAGTGCAATGTCTAGTCATGCTTAATATGCTTTTATGTTTTCCTTGATCTTTACAAGCATCCAGTTTCATGTCCTACATCAGGACTTGTGGTTCTTCCTTCCAGTCGTTGCCTTTGTTCTATGTGATAAATACAGCAGCTGTTTGTGTCTGACTTGGTGTTGAGTTTTGTATTGTCAGACTAATTGTATCAGCCACCTGGCTACTGCTCCCATCTGGCATCCTTTTGGCCCTTGCTCATCTCTGCACAAAAATCCATCGAGCTAATTAAGGACCTAGACCTTCAACTGATCCTCTGCAAAGCCTTTCTGCACTGCATGGTCTGTTGAAATAAGTACAGGCTTCAGAGAATCTCTCACCCATAATGTTTAAAAGTCTCAGAAGTAGATAAGTTTTTATGATTCCTTCGTGGCTCATTTCTGTGAGGAAGTCTTGTTCTGAATCCTGTCCGCAGTCACAGGAATTAGCGGAAAAATCCAAATAGTATGTCTCGATTATTTTACTTTTGCATTTTTTCTTCTACTTCTAATTAATGAAAATACAAAATCACTGCTGAGAACCGGCTAAAAGCTACTCTTGGCTTGCGTTCTAGACTTAAAAAATTTCTGGCAAGTAACATATGGAGAAAAAATTGGAAGAAAAGACTGCTGTCTTTGAAGTAACATGACATTCTTTGTCCAAACAAATCTATGCGAATGCTGCCAATCCCTGTCTACTCTAGAAATGCAGGATTGCTTTCAAAGCACACTGTCTTTGGCTCAGAAAACACAGGATGCTGCTCAGGAAGGTAAGGTTGATAATAATGGTAAGGGTTGTTTTAGCAAGCGAAGGGAATATATGTAGCAAGAATGTTGCAAATACACAGAAGAGAGAAATCAGACTGGCTCTTTCATTTTTTATGCTTAACACAGCTCTGGATTTCTTTGCAGAAAGCCCTTGAGCTTTGCAAACAGTGAAGCAGATTCTGGCCTTAAATGTTTCTCTCCATTCATTGCAATGAGAAGGCAGTGATGGAATTAATTCTTAAAACTGCTTCATCTGGATCTGAAATGGTAAGAACCAGAATTGCAATGGTTTGAACCATGTGATTTTTTTAAAAAATAAGAAGGCTGACAAAATTCTAAAGAACATTTTAGAGAAAGGACCCTTCTTTCTCAATGACTTAGTAACCACGTTTGTCTTCATGGGAACTGTAAATCAGCCCATGTTCCAGGTATGCTGTTGTGTGTTTCTCTGGTGCTATGGCCTATCTCTTACTGTTGCTCAGAAGAGAAAAGAGTAAAGGTGATGAAGAAATCTTCCTTGCTTCTAGCAGCCCTTATTCATTGAACAAATTGGTGTGCTTGAGTGTTGGTAATCTGGTAAAACTTGTGTGCCCAAATTTCTTTAAACTTTCTCTCCATCTGAACACACATTAGTCCCCAAAATCACTATCCATAATCATGTTAAATTTCCCACAGTTCTTTTCATCTGGAACTTTTCGGTCAGGAGGACAGACTTGTAAGCCGTCTGTGGGACTCATGGCTCCGTGATATTACCAGGGACTCTGGTTAGCAGGTTGCCCTCATGTTGTAGCTTATTCCACTTCTGAGACAGGAAAAATGTGTTCTGGAACTATATTGCTAGACTATTTCATTCACAATTCTTTACTGTCTTGGACAGAGATTTAAAGGACTACAGTGGCAACATACCAAAGCTACAGCAAAATGTGCAATTCCCTAGTTCCCAGAAAGCAGCTGTGCTTAAAAGCTGTCAGCCAGCAAAACCTTTTTCTTTTTGCAAAACTGTGTATTTCCATCAGTTCGCTCTGCCCTGGACAACTCAAATTAAGGACTCTCTGTCATTCTGTTGCCATCTCAATTATGCATCCTCAGATGAAAGCCAGCACTGATGTGGATGTGTCCAGATAAAGACAGATTGCACCTTCATTTATAACATGAAATATTTATCATTTGCTTTTATGGAAATGCTTTGAATTTGAGATATGATACCAAGAACGCTGAAAAAGTTAATGGGCTCCAATTAATTATCTTGTGTTACTCCTGGTTCAGTTCCAACCTTTTAATTCTCTAAAGCTATCAGTTTCATTGCTTTATCGCTTCTAGCACAACAAGATGTTCCAGGTCATAACTTGGACCTGTGAGCATAAGAGGATTGCCCAGCAATTCATTTCCCAATAGATAAACCCTGAAGGGTTCAAATGTGTATCCAAGTGCATCCAAAAATCTTTGGAGGAGAAATCTCATTAGAGCAGTCTTCCTTTGATTTTCTTTCATCCCTGGTTGGCTTTGAAACAGCATCATTCATAGCGTTGTTTTCAAGTATGCTTTTTCCCCCCAACATTTCCATCTGTAGCTCTGAGTGAAACTGGGTAGCAGAATAATACAAAAATTCATGAGAAAAAGAACCTAATCTTTTTGAGACAATCAAACAATAGAGCTAGTCCAAGCACTGGTCAAAATGTAATACTGCTGCTTGATCATTACCTGACTTGACCTGTTCTCTCTCTTGTCCTGTTTGTCATGGTGCTTGTAAGTCATGATTAACCAGCAGAGAACTTACTTGCTTTAATGAAAAACATGGCAATGTCCAGTTTCTAAATTAGTTCACCAAATGAATTTGTAATCAAAAAGATTTAATATAGTTCTATATTTGTTATTTAGCTATTTTAGTTTCCTTGATTATTTATAATTTAAATCAGATCACATTTTTCAATTCCTTCAGCACTTTGAATAGTCTGAATCTCACATGAGTACCTGAATATCTGTGGAAGTAAAATACAAAATGAGAAAAACAATAACAATAGCATTACAGTATTAATTCTTTTTCACAATTTCAGTTGTTCTTCACTACACATTAATCCTATTTTATTTCACAGTAATGGTAAACACTTCAAGGGAATGTGTTGCTAAAAGGTAAATGAAAGAGACCATGGCTATTCCTTTTTATGATATTTTTAACTTGTTCTGCTGAGGCTTTTATTTATTCATTAGAATAATTGTACTTATCCACATTTCTTCTGAACTTCCATTGGGAACTTGCTGTCTAAAGCTTTTCAAAAAAATCTTCTGTTAAATTGTGTACTCATTTCTTTTTTTTTTTTAATGTCACTAGAAAAATTACATTTGTCATTACATTTGTATACAAATATCACTTATTTACGTGTTACAATTGTATAACAAAAATCCCTGGATATTAGAAGTGATTCTTGAATCAGTTAACAATCTTAAAGGATAAATCAACATTTTTAAATGCAGTTCACAGGTCATGACACTTAGATAATTTCTTTTAACTTCATAATATTCTCTGAAGTTCTAGGAAAATGTAGACAGAAATGGACTTTAGCTCAGTATTTTGCAAGATTTCTGGAAATGTTTTGAGGTGAGAGTTTGGTCTTTTGTGGCTCCAAGCCGTAGATTACCTCCTTGAAAGGTCTTGTCCAACAGCACCCATTCTGTATGGAAAAGTGTGCTCCAAAGCTGAGGCCCAAAGTGCTTTTACACAAATGATTCCTAATGAAAGCTCCAGCAAAATGGACCTACCTCTGCCATCAGCCTTCTCATTTAGGAGCTGACATAATTCATCTTCCTTCTCATCTACTGCCCCTCATTATCCAGGTGGCCTGATGTGCCACATTACACTCTCAGTAGAAGTATTCCTTTCAAAAGCACACTCCCCAGATTAGAGCTGTTTCTTGTGATTTGATTTCTGACTCACTGACATTTGCAGAGATGCGCCAGTGCATGTGAGTCCAAAAGCAAGAAGGTAGAAAACACAAGTTCCTTTTGCCTTTCATCTCTTCAGTCTTTGTAGTCTGAAAAGATTTCTATTACATTGACCTTCCTTTTCTTCTTCTTTTTTTTTTTTAATTTTTCTTGCATTTACCCTGATCTTATTAAAGTTGCTCATCTCTTTCTTGAGTCCTGCCAGCAGAGTTCTTAGCAAGTCTCCTCGTGATGTGAGTCCTATGTAAAACATCCTTCAGCACTTTGTCGCTTGAGTTGCTCTGAACTGTATTCCTGTTACATCAAGATGCACTTGATTGAAGCTGTAGATGCAATTTTAAAACACTGCTGAAAAGAATTATTTTAGTCATACTCAGGTGTACTTTCAGAGGGTGTTGTGCTCTCCTTACTCCATCTCAGAGTTTATCTTTTGTCAGTCTACGATACAGAGATTGCTTTCTGTTCCATGCTGTAGTAATGAACTAGCAGTCATATTATAAATTCCTGCCTTTTTCTGCACTAGAAGTTACTAAGTAAGTCTGAGGTCCTATACTTGTGGCTAGAGCTTAAAATAAAGCTTTATACTATTGCATCAAACTGACAGATATTATCAGCAGACAATTAGCAGTCATCTATCTATGCATTAAATATCTGTGTTTATAGAGGGTACTGACTTCTCATGATTCATCTGTCTAGTTTAATCTATGATTAGTATCTGCGTAGGTGTAACTACACCTACATACAGATCCTGCTTGCAGCATTTGTTTCTGGGAGGATGAGAGACTCTAAATGGAATAATTCCATTTGAGGCAGTTGTGATAGCAGTCCTGATAGACAAGTTCATGCTTCACAAAGAATCAGGCCATGGAGAGCAGGCAGCTTACGAGCAGACAATACTAACTCTCCGAGATTTCTAGGCAGAACAAGCAGTTAACTGAAATCCAGGGAACAGATCTGCATCTCCTCCTACCCTGTCAGACACTGTTCTTCCCAGCACTTCATACTCAGTGTAAAATGCATGGGGCATTTGCAGCATCCTAAAATCTCCTTTTGTCCATTATAATCAAAGTCAGGAAACAACTGTTTCGCAATTTTTAATATGGCTTTTACCTCCCTGCAATTACTGAGTCAAAAAGTGCCATACAACAGGATTTTAAAGCTATAAGTGAATCTTAATTTGTGAATAAATTGTCAGTTGCATTTGTTTGGGGCTGTGAAATGAGAAACATATAATACTTACAGAGGTGTCCCAAGCACTGGTTATGGTTAACTGAATTTCATATCCCACAGCAAATCATTTTGCAAAAATTCAGGTCTATATCATGACTCTAAAACCTCCATAGGGAGGTGGAGGAAGTTTCCAGTTATGACTGAGTGAAAATGAAGTCACAAGAACTAGTGTTGCTATGCAGTTCTGAAAGTCGTAAGATTTATTTAAAGGTTGTTACTAGTCTGTTAGATTTCATCTGGACAACTGAACTCTTCTGTCACTGTTTGGGCTTCAGCTTGGACAGCAAAGAGCCCGATAATCCCAACCACTTGAGAATTGGTCTGTAAAACTGCTGTGTGACCTGCTACACTTCTGTGGGTGTAAGAACTAACCCATCAGTTGTTCATTGTTTCCATGTGACGTGGACAGTCATCTCTGATGCCCAGTTCTGACCCTTGCTCCTTTGTTTGAACAGTCATTTGGGTTTTGTATTCTCTCTTCTTACTCCATTCCTTCTCTTTTGGAGCCAGACTTCTGGCAGCAATCCTGTACTTCTTGTAAAACACCCTTCGTGGCCATATTTGACTAATTTTTCTGACACTTAACAATGCTATTGCCTTGCTTTTCAATTTTGACTCCACCTTAACTTTTCAGTTCCTGATCTTTCTTTCACACAGTGTTGATATTGGAGTGTCTCCCAGCTTGATGACTGCAGCCTGAGTGCAAGCGCTGGGATGCACTCTCTGCTGGATCCCTTCAGGAGTTCCCATAATTTAAACATGTTCCTGCACATTTACAATTTTGAGCTACACATCGCAAACAGAAAAACCCCCACCAAACTATTTAATTTAATGTTGTCCAGTTATTTTTAGTACAGCTCTTGCTAGTACTGTCCTCTGATTCTGCCTTTCTCAGAACAGCCAAACTAGAAGTCTTGTTTTCCAGCCCTGAATAACTCAAGAGTCTCAGTTGATGGCTAAGGTTTTCAAATCTATTTAAGAAAGGGTTCTTCTTGCTTTTATGTCTCAACTAAAATAATTGAGTAGCACAGTCATCTAGAAAAAGGATGCTCACAAGTGTTGACAACAGAAGCTATTAGTTAATCAGGGTGAAGGTATAGAGTGGGGAGAGGACAAATCAAAAATTCTGAATACAAGCAAAGCTGATAGGTGAGAAAGGAGATTAATGTGAAGATGATGTATTATTCCACAATACAGCCTTTGCAATGAAGGGAAGTAGTTTCAGATGTCTGGCTAACTATTCTGAGAGGTCATGCTGAATATACATTATGGTAGATGCAATGTTTTATAATTTGTTTTTCTTGAAGTAAATATGTGGCTTTTGCCAAGCCTTCAATAAGACCCTCTTGACAACTTTCACACAAATAGTTCTCTGATAGATACTAATAAGTAGCAGGTAGCTGAGCCATCTTGCTGCTTTATTCCTTATATTTGGTAGTAATTATTGGAGGCATGGATTTACTGGGAGTCTCTAGAGAATATTTCTCCTGATTTTGCATCAAATTGTTTACCACTTGTATTGCTTGATGTGATACAAGACTTGTGAAGAGTAGAATACACCAGACCTTGAAGCTGTGGTTGTCTACATAAAGTAAAATAATGTTGTGAAGACTTTCTTAGTGCTCAGTCATCAGAAGAGAAGGCACGACAGTAGTGTTACTTGTGTCTGAATTCCATAAAAGTAATGCTTGGCATTTTGAGATTATGACAACCTATTCCAGTGTTTTAAACTGAGAGAGGAAATAGTTGCATACGTTTCATAAGAGATACCTACCTGGTATCTCTTGGACATTAACATGGCCTTAATAGTCATAAAAGCATTTTCCTAGTAGCTGTTTTATAAAACGTGAAAATGTTGATTATTAAAAGAACATATAATTAACTTCAAATTAATCCTAAAATTGTTCTTAACTGTAACATACAGCTAAACAGAGTTAATCAGCTATGGTTATTTAACATCTATGTAGTTGTAGGTGCTTCCACATTAAATTAAACAGTATATTAATGAAGGTTTATCTTTCTTCTGTTCTTTTTTTGAAGATTCAGTAGAGATCTAAATGACACAAGATTATATATCAATTGTGATGCTAGATGAATTAGAAATATGATATTTTTATCTTTGATACAGAAAATATTTATGCAGACCAAATGTAGTATTAGAGCAATATCAAAAGTCGTCTCTCATCTGAAAGCATGTGCTTGTAACCTAGTGTAGACAGAAAGTACCTGCTAACCCTCTTGTCCCTTACCAAAGTCTTGGGTAAGCAGCTGCTGATAACCAAACTGAAGCATATTGAATATTACAGGAAATGGTCTTCATGAGAAATAACCTCTTAATAGCACTGTTGTCATGAAAGAGTAGTGTTAGAAACAACCTTCACACTGGAAAATGTTAATTTCTATTAATGTCTCTGTGTTTTCTCTTCTGAAACTTAATAAATGGATCTAGCATCTTAGAAAATGTTTTGAAAAAGCTTTTTAAGGGCTAAGTGTTGACATATGTTTGCATGGTGATACTTCTAGAGCTTTTAGCATAGTCCAGTGTGGTGCAGTTTAAATTCAGGAAAATTAATTTAGTATATGAGCTTCCAGCTGAAGATTTTTCAAGGACACCTTTGAAAGTAAAAGTCCAGTTTTCACTGGTGTGGTATTCACTGTCATGCTGAGATTTCTAAAGAGGCCTCAGCTCTCATATAGATGACAAATAAGGAATCAAAACTCAGGTAAAACCACACTTCTACTTGCATCGAACCCTTAACAACAAGAAGGATGCAAACAGGTAACTGCAGTGTTTGGGTAGAGACAATTAAGTTCTTTGACTGAAATAACTGCAGGCTACCTTTATTCAAGGTAGATTTTAGTGTTATGATCTCGTTTCCAATATTTATTGAAGCATTTTGGAGCATTTTTAAGATGAATGGCATAATACACAGCATTGTATTGCTATAGTGATTGGGACTACTGCTGTGAAATATTCCAGTATTTTTTAATAAGGGTAGTAAGCAGAAAATGATCCATCAGGGATGTAACCAAGCCCAAAAATGAGCAACATGAATGGTGCTCTTTAAAAAAAGAAGAAAAGTCCTCCAAGACAAATAAACATTCACTGCCAAATGCTTATTTTATTAAATTAACTCCCTTTGCTCTGCACTTGGTGTTTATCTTTTTAAATGTCAGTAGTGTATATTACATCTTTAAAGCTCCCATTTGTGCCTTCCCTAAAGCTCGGCTGACTTTCAGTTAGTGTCTGACATAATGCAACTGTGGTAAGCATTTTTTGAAGTTAAAGTGCACTGTTCCCTTTTTCTCAATCTGCTGCTGTCAATACAGTTTATAAAAACATAAATACAGGTAAAATTTGAATTTCAGATTTTGTGCCTGTAGTTCTTATCACGGTGACAGTTCCTTTGTACTGGTTACTGGTGAGGCTGCAACCCCTCACAAAGAAGGAAAAATAGTCATATATTATTTTGCTGTACATAGTTGTCAGGGGAAAAAAAATTGTTGTAGTGTGGAAAGTGTGAAGTTTACTGACATGTTGGTTAAAAAACTATAGCCTGGAAAAAGAATGTTGAACCAGGTTTCCTGCTTGTCATCCTTTACTCAAAGATAAGCTGAAAGCTGTTGTTTGGTCTGATTGTGGCCTGGGTTTCTTATAGTCTTAGAGGTGAAATAATACACAAATTCTGGAGACAAGGGCTCTTCATATAATCCTGAATTACTGAAAGCTTACAAAAGCCTTTGCCCGATCTTCTATGTGCAGACAGAAGATAGTTTTCTGGTGCTCTATGCCTAGGATAGTAATCCTGTCCCTCTTCAGGGTTTGACACAAGGGAAACCACAATCTGACTGAAAATACAAATGATTTGGTTCTGATATGGCTCTTACCATCTAAAGATTTTTACCGATGTTCTGGCATCTTTCTGAGGTTGTGAATGCTTGCTCAGTCCTGCTCCCTTCTGCTAAGCAGACTGTACTGATATGTGTGCCATATCATCTACAATTACTCTGTAAACTATAAGTTATCTCCTTCTGAGAAGTAGAATGTTTTCCAATATTTTAGATTCTTTAATAATTTTGGTTGAGTCCCTTTCATATGACTTCAGAGAAACTTTCACAGGCAAAGCTGTTGGCCACAAATGCACTGTCTTGTCTCTGTTGGCAAAGCTCTTCTTGCTCTGTTGTAAGCTGCAAAGTTATAGTAGAACCATATAGGACAATTATAGCAAAATACCTCTTAGGGCTAATAATTTAAGTCATAAAAAAGAGGAGATGGTGGGAAAAATGCAACCAAAGGACTTAATTCAAGCCAGGTCATCTTCTGTGATCCATGACACCATGCTGATGGTTCTTTCGACAGAGGAACTAGCAGAGTGTGTTTCATTGCATTTTCTTGACACCATTTTGCAAAAGCCTGCCCTAAAGCTAAGAGACTTAAGGGCAGCTGAGGCTAAGATAGCTGAAGAGACAAAAAAAAAAAAAATAAAAAAAAATCCATTTAAAGTCAAAGAATTAACTTGAAGGTTTTTCATATGATAAAGTTGTGTGACCTTTTCTTGAAAACTACATAAACAAATCCATAAACGAATAGATCGCTTCAGCTAGTTCTGAGTTGCCTTCTTTTGATACATTAAACTGTATAAGTCAGTCATTAATTTTCAAGTATTTATCAAAGTTCTCATATGAAATGATGAGGTAATTTTCTAGTATGAACCAAAGTTTACAGACAAAATTATGAGGCTTCACAGGAAGCTGTTGACACATGAGAAGCTCGAATAGATCGGTTTATAGGCAGGACTAAGTCATTAGCAAAGTTTTTATAAAGCAATATCCTTGGCTAATTAGAACTCTCCTACTTATATTTGCCTGGCAAGAGAAGGAAGTAAGAGTAGAATAAAATAAACACCAGTGAAATGTAGAATTAGAAGATCAATTGTTAAAAGCTGTTAATCAAACCATTAGGTAGTTCTTTTTCAAGCAGCACTGGTATTAGGCTGCCCTGTGCTAATTGTGTATACCAGGGCAGCACTAAATGTCTTGGATCTAGCCATGAGTGTTGGGCTGGGGAACATTAATGAATGTGTGGAAACAAGGCATCACTTCCTCCTGACTCAGTGTTTCAGTTTGTTTCCTTTCTCTATTTATCTGCATTATATTTGATCTGTTAAGATCAAATGCCTATCTGTCCATCTGTCTATCACTGTGGGCAGTGCCAGAAGTGCCACACAGAGCTAGGCCTCTACTAGAATTAGCCCTGGTAGGGTATGGTCACATGTGGCTACAGTCTGCTTTTGTTCCTGAAAGCCCTTCTCAGTGAGTGCATTGCAGCGTAGTGCAATGGGCAAACCCTTTGGCTCTGTCAAGTGCTGTCAGATCTTGGCTGAAAAATGACAGTTCCCTTTCTTGACTATAAGAGAGCGCTATCTCATTGCAAGCCTTTGATGAAGTGCACTGGCAAAGCAAAGATGGGAGGTGATACCACCTCTAGCTGAGCTCTGAAATCTGCCATTTATCTGTGCCCTTGCTACAGGTCACCAACAAACCTTTTCTCAGGCTATTGGCATGTGTTGCTGATGTTGTGCAGGGGTCTCATGCTGGAGTGGGAACAAAAGCACCTTAGCTTAAAACAGATTATTTCGTCTTTTCTTATGAAAAGCACTCATTAAGAGCTAATTGTTACTGCTGATTTGAAAATAGATTAATGACTTACCTTGCTAAGGAGCTCTTCTAGAGACCAGATATAAAATCCTGTCATTCAGCTAAAATGGATTTTCTCTATTGGATGAAGTGTAAAGAGAAGATATGTTTCATGTTCAGAAATATCCAGACACAGTTTGTATTTCCTGTGGAGACTCCCTTGATACTGTTCACAGATACTATGTTTCTCTGTCTCTTCCCTATATTTTTGTCATAAATTCAGTATTTGTGAGGAAAGCAAGATAAGATGCATGTGCAGTTCTAGTTTCTCTGTGTATGATTGTGTGTCTTATTAATGAACTCAGGCAGGACCAAGTCTCGTGGTGCCACTGTCCTGCACACTTTTCCCCTACACAGAAGATTTCTGCTAGATTAAGCCAAGAATGGTTTTAAGTTGGTCTTTGACATGGATAGCAGTGCTTCTACTCCTCACCAGCCTACTCAGCTGACCTGCTAAACTCTGTCTGTTTATCTTTAAAAGAGTCTATGACTGGAAGCAGGCCTCAGACTGACACGTACTGCCCTGAAGGGTTACTGCAAAGGGCTCGTCTTTCAGACAGGGCGAAACAGGACTGCAAGTTTTAATGTGTAAAAGGAAGGCCTCATAGAGAAACAGTTGGCATTTTGTTCTTTAAGCACTCTGTGATACAGTTACCCATCTAAAAAAGTAGAACCTGCCACAGGATTTCTTAAAGAGTAAATTAATTTATCACAATGACCTTGTATTCTCTAGCCACAGAATTTGCTTTCTGTCATACATTCATACATTTTAATATCAGATTTTCTTAATGCAGTTGTATTTTTGTTACTTATTAATTATATATTTGCAAGTGACCAAAGTGGAAATCAATTTAATCTGGTCTGATTATGCAGAAAGCCTGAAAGTAAGCTGGAGAACTGAATACTGACCCACTTCTCTCAGTAGGAAAGACTGTGAACTCTGTAATTACTTTTCTTGGATTCACTGCTGTGATAAACACCTACAGGTTATACACCAATAAATATGATAATCTGTAAATGACAGTGGATGTCTTCACAGATGAGGTGGAGGTGTGCTGAGACACAGAACAAAATTAATTTGGCAGTGGAATTTAAAGGTTGAAGTAAACACAGTTTTGTCTCCCATAGTGTTAGTGAGTAAAAATGCCCCGGCTTTTTTTTTTTCTTTTTTTAAGTTGATCAGAGTTTTTACATGGTGTCTATCCCTGTAGTACTTGAGTAAGAATGTAAAATGCCTGCACTAGCCAGATCTGGGTGCCTGGGGTTACTAAGAACTGGGTTAACTCTGCGGTAAAAGCTCCCCAGTGCATTCTTCCAGCATCCAACAATATTTGGCTCTAGGACTTCATCATCTGGAAGTAGTATATTTGTATTTATTAAATAATGATAGATTTCTGTTCTGCGATTTAGTCCAATTAATTGCCTTCTGAGTCCTTGTAAATACATAGTAGCTGCCGTGTCGTGGGATAGTGTCAATAGCTTAACTATGTGAGGAGAAAATGGCTGTTTCTTTTCCACCTGCAGCCCACTATTTTCCTTTGATTTCTCTGGTTCTTCTATAAGAGAAGAGAGAAAAATTCTTCCATGCACATCATCTTCAAGCCTATGAGCCTAATACTGTTAGTACATCTTCTTTGTGACCTCTAACTCTACTGTTACATGAGCTCTGGATGAAGACAAGTCTGTATTACCTGTGCCAGGTTCTCCTCTTCAGTGAATACAGCTTCACCGGAGTTGTGCCTATATGTGACAGAAGAATCAATGCTAACACAGAGCATCTTCCATATAATGATGCTTATTCCTAGTTTGAAATTTATCCCTTGTATATGAGGAGCAGACGCGTCTCAAGGAGAGAGTGCAAATCACGCCAGGTTGTGCAACGGTATTTTAATCTGTGCTTGGAAGTGATATGTGAGACCATTTTCCTTGTGACTTACAAATCAATCACTTATATGGCAAGTTTAATCTTGAGGTATTTTTATTGCATGTTGTTGTTTAAATAATGAAACTGGCTTAATGGGAGATGTGTTTAATAAACTGAATTTCAAAGGAGGTTTGAAATCCTGTAGATCGGGTTTTATTTCGGTTAATAACAATACTAGTTCTGTTTCTGCACTACATCATAATATGGAGATAAGAATTCTGTTTGATACTGCAGTGGACATTGAAAGATGATTGATGGCACTAATTTTTCGGCTGCTTCACTGCATGCGAAGTGTATTAATTGCTAATTATTTTAAGATACACCTCTACCTATTTGAAATTGGGGTGGGGTGCATGGCTGTCCTAAAGTGACAGGTAGTGAGTGGTGTGAAAGCAAGTATGAATCTTTAATTTATTAGATCAGATTAGGGTTTAGATGTTGCTTTCTAAACTGCAACATTTTACACTTGGTGTCCAGCTGCTCCCGTGGTCTGACTGAGAAATCTTGTTAATCCTGCTGACTTCCAATTTACTACACAATAAGTAAGAGGTTTAAGAAGCAAAGTCTGATGGAACAGGACTTTTTTATTCAACCCTCAGCTTCCACTAACAATGTATTTCATTGCCTTTAGACTGTCTCTGCTCTCCATAGTTCAGGGCTGGCAGGGACTTACACTGTTCTTCTTCCCATTTCAGGCTCTGGCTCCTTAATGGGCTGTGGCTGACTCACTAAACAGACGTTCCAGGCATGCATTTGTATGGCTGACAGCCAAAGACAGAATGCCCTCTAGATGGCAGGGCTTTTATTGGATGCTGGCTTTTTTGTAGTTGCTTTGCTTCAGACAAATGGGTCAGAAAATGCCACGAAATTAGAAAGTAGGAGCACAATTCTATGTCATGCTGTTGCTAACAATAATAATGCAAAACATTGTACATAAATTCCCATCTGGTGTAGTTTTCATTTTCTGTGCTTTTTGCACTGGAGCAAACGACGGGTAGAATATGTTACAGAATTGGGTCATGGATAATTCTGATTCAGTTAACTTTGTGTACATTTCTAAAATCTGGTTCATTAGTAGTGGTTTGCTGGAAGTGTGTCCATTACTCAGGGTGGTGGAGTCTGGTGGATTCTGTGCTTATCCTGTGACAGAACACAGGAAATCAAGAGCTAAACTCAATGCAGATTAAGAAAGCATGGAAATAGGAACAGACAAATCTTTTAATGAAGTAAGCTTTCAGATGTTTATGTCAGTATTTATCTTAAAATATCCAGTCAATTTACCCTTGCAAAAAGATTTTTCCTACTATGGATCTTTCAAAGTTCAAAAAGTAAAATTTTGCATTTTGCCAGTTGTTCTAATTTGAATGATAAGGGGAACAATTAGAGGAAAAAAAAAGTTTGCTAATCTTGTCTACCACAGTGCCAAAGTCTTACGTTTTTGTTAAAATAACTATTCTTGGTTTTATCTTTTGTAACTGGATAAAAAGAAAAATTACTGGGAATTGAACTCTCTGTCCCCCGCAGCATAGTCACTGAATTTCTGGGTGTCTATTTAAAAACCTATCAGAATAGTTGGTTCTGTGTTGAGGTGATTGTGAGTGTGTCTTCTTCCAGAAGTGCAAGGGAAAGCATAAGATCCCAAACATATAATCTGTGTAAAAGCTGAAGATACATTTTTCAGATTCCATGTCTTTAGTATTTTCCATATTTCCACTGGGAAAAACAGTATGTGTGTAGAAGCTCTTGTCTGTGTACTCTGTTTCCTGTGCTCTAGACATCGCAGACTAACCATGCATGGGCACACAGGCCACGTATTGCCTGGGTAGATTGACTCTTGATTACAAGTGCAGTGAGTCAAGAGTCTGATGTAGGCACTGTGGCCATTTGTCAGGAAAGCCAGCAGACAGTGCAATAGGTAGAGAGCATATTTACCACTAAAGCAGTAGTCTGGTGTACAAACCAGTAACATTGGTAGAAGTGTTTACCTACCGCTGCTCAGGTCAGTGAATTAAAACAAAATTAAATACTACTTGTTCCTGCTTTTTTTCCTCTATTATGTCCTTTTCTTCGCACACCAAAACTAAAAGAAAATATTTTTTCCATTCCCAAAGCAATTTAAACTCTGGATGAAAAACTAGAAAGAAATTTATAGTTTCAGAACTGTCTTTTTTCATCTTTGTTTCATGAAGACATAGATCACAAAGTTATTATATCTTCTTAGAATGCAAAGGGTTGATTTTGTGCTTTTGCATCCAGAATAGAGACACTGAAGCCAGCAGACTGGACTGCTTGCTGTCCTGATGACACCTTGCCTTTGCATTCTTTGAGCAGCTTCAGGCAGGAGATTTCTTTGCATCTTCCCTGTCTGAGGAAGAGTGCCAGGGACTGGGGTGAGAATAACTGTGTAACTGAGAATAACAGCATGGACAGTGAGAGATATACAGGATGTGATGCTCAAAAAGGTTGTCACAAGTGCCCTCTGCCTTCTCCTGTGCTCGTTACTTGGCTGTTTTATAACTGTTTAGAATTTGTGGGATGAGGAGGAGCATAAGGGACACATGCCAGAGGCAAGAGCAAATGTGCGGAGGTAGCACCAAGAGTCACAGTTGGCTGTGTCTCCTCCCAGGTTTCCATGCACCTTCAGCCCCCTTGTTGTTGAGACGGTACAAAAAGCAGAACAGGCCTTGAGTCTGTGTAAGCCCTGCTCAGCAATAACAATAACATCTCTGTATTATCAACACTGTGTTCAGCATAAATCCAAATCACAGCCACATACAGCACCCTGAACAGACCATTTTCAACTCCTTCTCTCTTTTCTTGACATTTTTTTGCACACGAGATACTTCTTTCAGCACTAAATTTTATTTAGTTGTTTTGGGCTTGGGAGTGCATTTGAATCAGCAAGTTTGCTCTCTGGCCTATAGAAGAAACATGCTATTGCTTTCCAGTGACCAGCTCTGAGAGTTACAGCTGTCAGTGATGTCAGGCTGCTTCCCCAGAGTGTGAGGTTTTAAACATGTCATCAGTTGTTAATGGCTATAGGTCACTAATACACGCGCCAGGATGTGAAACACTGACCTAAAGATGACAAGCCTGATGTATCTTTACCATGGCCACGAGCCATCCAGGGCTTGTTTTCAAACAATGTAAAAAAAAATTATCTGCAGTGTTATTGTAGGTATATATTAGTGGAGATAATGAGATGCAATAAGTCTTGGTTTTTGCTCCCTATTTTCAATAGTGCAGTTCTGTTTGCCTTGATATACTATTATGGGAGACCAATGATTAATGGGCAGACAGAAAGGGTATGGCTAAAGTTTGCCTCCCTGAGAAGGCCAGAAGGTCTAGCCAGCCAGCCAGCCATTAAAAGCTCATTACTGCAGCAATAAAAGGATTGATCCCTTAGTATAGCTCCTTCAGAACTTTAACAATTAGCCCACATGCAATTATATACTGGCAGTATAAAGAGGCTGCTGATAAATCAAATTTTTTATTTCTGAAGGCAAGAGAGAAGAGAGATATTAATACACAGAAGCATATGGAATTAGTATAAACTGGGAACTAATAAAACAAGCTGCTTGCAGTGGTGCTGCCGTAGCAAAATTTTGAATAACTTGACAGTAACAGACAATTCATTGCATCTGAGTAGGGACCAGATTCTTCCCATATCAGGTGATCTGGCTCAGAGCAAACGTGCATCTTAAGCAGACTACAGACCTCAGCAGAACTGGCTGGCAAAAATGAAGTTAGAGCAGCTTGAAGCAAAGGCCTGAGAAACAAAGACTGTTTTGAAGTGTGGAGTCTAATTACTACATTGTATTAGGTGCAAACACAGAACCAAAATGTAGTTCCTACTCCCCAGTGTTAAGAATTTATAGTTTTTGAGATAACAATGTATGATATGGTGTATAATGGATCTGGTAAAAGACCAGATCCATTATCTATCCTTCCATTTGGAAGGAAGAAACAAATAGAACAGTCAGGGTTTCATTCTGTGGCTTTTCTTTCTGTGCTTCTATGTACTGGGAGCATGTCTACACTGAAACAAGGACACCAGGGCTTTCTAGCTGAGTCCCATTAGTAGTCTGACTCTGCTTCTCTGGACTTAGTCCTTAGAAACCTGGTTAAAATACAGGCCTGCAGCCAGAGTTGTTTGCTCCTCCCCAGGGTAGTCCTACAAGATGAACAGTGCTTATGCAATAGAAATAAACTGCAATATTAAATTGATACACATACACCTCCAAGAAGGGGCTTCAGTGGCCCCAGTTCACCTTGCACAATTCTTGCATATTCCTCCTCTCCTTCCTCTTTTAGGTGAAGTGACTGCCATTTCTAGAGCACTCCTCAGCGCATTTCACAGGCCCCCAAAGGACATACTGTAAGGCTCTTTAGTAATTAGCCCAGGAAATTTCTGCCTGTTAATGTGGTTCTTCAACTTCCGGTAATTTCAATCATTTTACCTTGACTAGAACTTCAGGAGAACATTACGCTGATTTTTCTTCCTGCTAGGTTTGCAGCCTTGCCTGTAGGGTGTCTGGTGGATTGGCACAGGAGCGTAGCAGGACATGGGACATTCTCCCTTTGAGTCAGCATATTGGCACAGTGCTACAGAGGTTGTGGATTTCTGTGTGCTGTCTCAGGTGATTTTAGAAGCACTATCAGCTTTAGGATGATAAATTAGTAATAATATCCCACGGTGCTAACACTATTTACTGCTATAAAAGCAGAGTTAGAACAGGCAAGATTTCTGCAAAGCACTTGTTCCACAGTCAGAAATCTCCCTAACTAGAGTCCTAGTTATTTGATAACCCAGCTGCCACTAGATATGCCATGTTGCACTCCAGATATTAAAGTCTATTAAAGTCTATTTATGATAAATTAAATATAAATTTGAGGCCTGCAACATAGAAAAATGTAATTCTCAGGATTTTTTTGCAGAACTGTTTTTAAGCAACTGTAAAGAGCTGATTGAATAAACTCTCTGATTTCTTTTTCTTCCTGATCTGTATTTACTCTTTTGGATCTTGCACAGCATTGCTAAAATAAAAGGGCATTAATCTATGTCCTTATTTAGCTGCATAACTGTGTATGTTCCTTGGTTTTCTATATAATTATCTTGAAGGAAACTCTGTTACTGTACTTGGATTCTTGTAATTTATGAACCTCAGAAGAACTGACAACAAAGACTGTCAAGTCATCATTTTATTTTGCCATTTTCTAATTATATATATATTCACTACAATTTTTAGGATGACTACTTGATTTGCATCATAAATGCAAAACTATTGTAATACAGTTTTCTGAAATAATTTCTTTCATGTTTTTTTAACCAACTTCAGTAGCAGTTGGGATTCTAAGAAGTCATCAGAATCTTAGTCTATACTTAAGTACACTTAAGACATGAATGCATTTTATTCAAAATAAAAATCTATAGGTGAATATAGAGTTTTTGAGAAGAAAACTATTTGCTGCCATACTTTAGTGGTTGATCTATAAAAGAAAAAGTTTATGAATTTAGGTAAATTCATAAGTCTAAAGGAAATAATGAAGAGCTGCTGTTGGCCTGCCTAACCATGAGGGTCTCTACAAGGTTAGCATCAGAGCATGTCCTCTCCTCCTGCCTCTAAACAGAAACTACCCTGTGCATAGATTCAAGAGTTCAACTGCTGTTGCTGTGGCAATATGTGCATCCACTCTTAGCTTTCTTTTCATTCTCCTTTCATGACCTGAGTTCCACTTGAGGGATGGATTACATATTTTAAAGGCACAGTTTCAAAGCTACAAATACCTGAATCATGAGGGAGTATTTAGAAAAGTATTGTTATGTGCTTGCCTGGTTTTATACTTTTTGCTTTGCATTTACGGTGTCCCCAGAGACATAACACTGAGTTAGACTAACCTTTTGTCTGACCAGGATGACTGTTTTGTTTCTGTGCATCTTCTTCAGAACATACATCCAGTTCTAGAAGTTAGCGACACTCCAGGGATTTTCACAAAAAATTGCTTTTCCTCACAAGGGCTTTTCCTGTACATTCAGTACTGTGTGAAGGGTCTCTTACATTACTTTTGCTGTCTGCAGCATAGCAGGCAACTCTACGTCTTTTTCTTTTCTGTTTTAAATCTTACACTCAAAGATACAAGGCATGAGGTCTCTGGGTGCCCTTGAATGACAGGCTGTGAAAGAACTCATGCACTCATTTCCCTTCCACACATGAAGGGTAGTGTACATAGGCAGAGACTTTCAGAGTCTGGATTTAAGTTGCTGGCATCACTTGACATTTTTAGGTGGCATTTCCAAAGAAAGTGTTGATGTGCAGAACACTTAGGTAGTCTCTGAATAGTTTTGAACATGAATCTACAAACCTCAGGATTCATAAGCAACATTCTCCAGAAAATGGATTTGTTTGAGCCCACATGCAGTGTGGTATTTAGTAGTTATACAGGCTTAGAAAAGTGTTCCACGAAGACACAATGTCATTTCTCAGCACACACACGCACCCTTCTCTAGGAAATGGGAAGAAAATTTCTCAGAAGAAGCAGCAGATGAGAAGTACTGCCTTAGCTGTGGATTTTGGTTAGTTCCTCAGGGGAGGAATTAAAGGGGGATCTAGTCCAGGACTTAGGACAGAAGTTGTGATGTAGACCAGAACAGGGTCCAGAGACTAACAGATAAGAAACAGATGTAAAGCTGACCCGTAGTATTTAATGAACTACAAGCTGACTGGTCAAACCCACTAGAATGTACAGTACATACAGTGCAGTTAAGGCATAAGTTTAGCAGCAAATTCAATATTACAAAGTACTTCATGTGCTTCAGACATCTGAGTTACAGGTGCCAAGGGAGCTATAACCATGACTATCCTGGCTTTGCATTTTTATTCCTTTACTTCACACATCTTTTTTGGGAGAAGAGCCATTTCAAAACCTGAAAAAAACAGTTTTTGCAAGAAAACTGTACAGGTGAAAGTGAGCTGTTGTAATCTGAGAACAGGTACAGAGAACAGGGAGTCCTTGAACTAAAACCAAGGTAGATTCTTTCTACATTTGGGCACATGTTTCTGCAGTGGATGGTGTTCATGAGCTTAAAGACTGCAACGTTACCCAAAATAAAGAAAATGCCAAGGTGGTCCTTCAGTGCTATTATTTTTTTTATTAGCAATGAAGCAAGATACTAAAAAACCCATAATCCCCAATTATTTTCCCCTCACCTCGATCATCAGAGTTCTTGGCACAATTTTGTAGTTGCTTAAACCTTATCCACCAGTGTAATCCTTGATGATGTGCAAACTCTCCAGTGTCTCCTGCCAAATGAACTGCCTGAAGCAAAAGTGATGTTCTTAACATAAAAATACCCCATTTCCACCAAAGCATGAGTCACTTTCATCCTCTTCTCATGTAATAGTCATCAGTGTGCAAGTTTTGATAAGTTTGACCAGTTTATAAGTTCTGTGCTCTGCTGACAGTCTGTCAGACCATCCCTCCCAGTGCTTTCCGTTCCCTTATCTCACCAAGACTGAACTTCATACCGTCTCCTGAGCACCTTATTTGAGCAATTTCCTTAACAGCTGCTGCTATGGTGCCTTGCAAGTTTCTCTTTTGCTTCTTGTTGAAGAACACTTGGTTAGGTCAGGAAGGGACAGGTAGAACAGCAGACCAGGCACCTGTGGTAAGAAATTCCCACTGCTGCCATTGACAGGGTCCACAGTGCTGACAAAGGTTTGTAGGGTTCAGTAAGTGCCTGAATGGTCTGGGAACTGACTTTTAGGATGGAACTGGGTTTAAGCACTGTACCAACATCAGCCTAATGTTTAAGAGCTCTGAGCAAAAAATTAAATACCCAACTAAACCCACTTTTTGTGGGTTTCAGTTTGAAACAATTGTGGCCAATTGTCCTGAATTTTCAATAGGATGGAAGTTCACCCAGATTTCATGGGCCTTTCTAAAGCAACTTTCTGGGTTTGTGCCAGAACTTTGCTGTGTGCTGAAACTGAAGCCATAGCTCTGTTATGGATTGAGGTCATAGATTAATGTCATTCCAAATCCAAGCCAGAAACCTCATAGGTTTTGTTTTGGTTTAGAATTTGCTCTTTTTCATGTTGCTCCAATCACAATACCTTTTCCCTTAAGTACCACTATCAGCAAATACTTTGCCCAGTACATTCCTCTTACTGTAACTTTTTTGTTGCTGGTCAGGCCTGGCCGTATAAGGAATTCTTTCCTTGGACTGAGGCAAGAGTGCGCAGAAAGCACTGTGCTGGCCTGGCAAAATGTATGCAGGGGTCTCTGCCTTTCCTTCCAGCTAGGGCTGCAATGCCATCAATATGCTAGTTCAAGGCAGCTGAGAGCAGAACTCCCTACCTGCAGCTTTTTAAACTCAAAGATTTTTAAATCAGTTTCCTAATTGGAACCTAGGGGACCCCATTATGCTTTAATAATACAAAATCTAACTTTTAAAAAATCCTTAATTATGGGCTGCATTTTAAATGAATTTGATCATTGTGAATATCTACATGTTTGGGAGAGGGCAAGGCGGTAGAGATTGGCACACAAAAATGCTCTGAAATCACACATAAAATACTCCAAATGGACAGAGCATTTGAGGTGTTGCCAATGTATCAATCCAGTCTCTATGCAATGAGAACTTTTTTTTTTTAACGTATTAGTTTCCTTTGTCTTTGTTTTATTGGTGACCACAGTCATTGTTATGTGTCACTGTGCTCAGATTGATCTGTGTCCTAGACAGTTTAAAAGATCATACAAGATACTGTGTTGGAAGTTTGGAACTGACAGTGTAGACCAATAATTTCTGTGATATATATTCCAGAGGCACTACTGGAGAATAAATCTGTTCATCACAATGCTTCTGTAAGCAATTTCTCTCTAACCTCATCCTGTGATTGGCACGATACTGTCCCTGAGCTTGAGGGTGAAGCGTTACTGCTATTTAAGATTTTTATTACATAAAGATAAAAGCTGTTTTTTGGCACAAGGGCAGTCACAATCATAAGTATCCCTATATATGCTGGTATACTAATTATGCAGTTTGTAAATCATTACTTGTTTCTCAGCTTACAAGGTGAAAAAGTAGTTCCATAACACTTAGACTAACTATGAATTTAGTAGTTTGTAAATTTGCATGTAATTTCTAAGATACTGATTAAACTCCAAACCAACATAATTTTTTTTTTGGTGAAGATTTTTCTAGAGACTATCTTGTGCTGTGTTTTCTTAAATCCTGATAAGGAACTCAGCAGTGTTGCCCCCAGGACTTCAGTTACTGTCTTCATAATTTCATTTTTCAGGAGTGCTCATACCAAATCTCTATACTGGACATCTCTGTAATCTAAAGAACATGCCTTTTTCTTAGTGACTATGCACAAAAGGCACATTAACAGTCCTATGAGGTGTCAAGTCAGTGAATCTCTTCTTGGTGTGTCTGTAAATCTCTGTATGTCCTGCATTTTGCTCATTGTTAAATAACTCCATTATTTGAAAGACAGCAAACGAGATGGTATCTACCAAGACACAGAGTTCTTATAGGGGGTTTTGGTCTCACTGAGTGTTTGGTCTCTGAAGTAATATTTGTTGCCAGCTTCTTGTGATTTTGGCACTAATTCTTACCTTTAAATGTCTGATATATAAGTTGTGTAATAAATATGCTGAGGCTGTTCCTATAGAAACTGGCTGCCAAGAGATGTAGGAAGAGTTTGATTTGGAACTTTATATGGGGTTTGGATTTTGGAGAAAGGAGAAAGGATTTGCTGACAGAGAGATCCAGAATCACTGAATATCTACCTGCATTGAGAGACATAGCAGGAGTCTGTTTATTTCTGCTAGGAACTGCCTTTTGTCTGAGTTTTATTCATCAAATATTATGCTCAAATAAGATTGTTTTGGGCATCGTCATTATTAGAAGAAAAATGTAGACATCTACCATAAATAGTGCAGTTCTGAGAAGACTTAAAGGAATTTCCCCACCTGTTTCCTTTAAACACAGGGGCAACTGAGGGTGATCTGTATATTTAGTTGAATGTCTAGGATTTAGTGGGGCAGACTTGGACTTAGGTGTATAGTCAAGGTAATAAACTCGGTTTGAAAGAAGAAAGAGAGGCACTGATAGTAATTTTCCTTGGAATTAATTCTATATTTGAGCAAAGGAAATTCAATTGTAGAGTTGCAGTGACTAACGGCTAGAGGCAGCTGTGCTGCCAGCTGGGGCACAAGAAGGTACAGGGACATCTAGTGAATCTGTTCCAGAAAGCTACCTGAGATTGTAGGAATTTAAAATAGTTGTTTGGTGTTAAACAAATGAGGGCCAAAGAAGAAATGAAAACATTTATTCTACCCAACCATCCCCACTATGTGTGTGTTTGGTCTTTGGCTCTCAACTGGAAGGAATGCACAAACCAATTATAATTAAGTTGTGGGACCATAGAGAAATCATATACAGCTGAAAGGGGGACCTGGGGAAAGTACTATGGAGCATGTGTATGGCCAATATGTTTTGAGGGAAGGCAGTTCTAAATCAAAGCACAAAAGTCAGCCTGGACTATTTGCCTTGGTGCCAGAAAGGACTCCTTGGTCCTATTTTACTGAGCTTTAGATACGCATTGGAGGGAAGATGTGCTGCTAACAGCTAAACAAACTTACGTACTGTCAAAGGAAGGAAGAGGGAGGGATGAGATCTAAAAAAGAGCAGGAAACAGGTGCAGGGAAGGTGCATCACAGTTCATCTCAATCTTTCTTCACCCAGGCAGAAGGGTCCTGGAAGGGTCCAGAAGGTTCTCCATTGTCCTAGGATATGCAACATATCTTGGTATGGCTGGCTTGCAAACTTTATATTCCTACTGCAAACACAGGCAAATCAAATATGTAAGTCCCTGACACTGCTTGTTCTGCCATCGGCTGAACTGAGAAAGCAGTTTCTGAAAAAGAAGCAGCAGACATCAAACTGCATGAGACATCCTCTTAAAAGGGAAAGCAAATCCCTCTGTGTGAATAATTGCATAATAAATGAATCCCTTCTTTTTCAAAATTGTTGACATTCTGGGTCAAACCTCTCTCCGGTGCAATTCCCCTGACTTCAGTGAATTTACATGAGACGAAAAGTGGTCCTCTTCGTTAAGAGACCGAGGTGATTCTATCCATGCATTTGTCTCACAGTTTGGAAAATTAGTTGCAACCTTTTGTCTCTGCATGTCTGTGTGCCTATTATATACATCTGTGCAAGTGCACATGCACATCCATGTATACATCCAGAAACTAAACTTCAGTTATGTTACAAATTTTAATGCTATAAATTATCCGTTTAAATGCATTTTGATTGTCTACCAGACTTATTTTACAATTTGTCTATTCATTTTTAATGTAAACCTTAACTTGCAGGGAAACAGGTTTCTCATGGTAATTTTTAGCATTAAAGAACAAAACTATAGATGCAGTTTAAGTACCATAATAATAATAAAAACAACTATAAAGCAGCAAGTTCCTCTATGATTTATCTATTGTTAGTTTCTTCAAGTCAATGGTGCTGATTAATGTAGAACTTTTGCTTCTCTTTGTTTCTGTAGCCCAAACACAGCTACAGCTGAAGGAGCTGAATCTTTGCTGCCTCACAGAGATCAGTTTGAAGATCTTTTGCAGAATGCTTATTGTGGTGATGAGGTGAGGAAGAACAAATACCAACTGGATTGGCAAGTATTGCAGTTGGCTATGAATCACTAGCAAAAGAACAAATCATAACTTTGATCTCAAACCAAATAACATTTCAGCTACTTAAAAAGAGGGAAAAAAAGAGGTTGCTTTTCTGGGCTTTCATGTCTGAAATGAGAGCACACAACTATAGATCTCCTGCACAATTTTAATTTCTTTACTTTTCACTGGAAAGAACCAAGATGAGACCTAACTAAATATAACTTCAAGAAATAAAGGCTGTCTTACTATTTGCAGCAATGGAAAGAGATTAAAATTGGTCGAGTGTGAAATAAGGGATGAGCCAGTGAAAAGCTGGTATAGGGATCTGTATCTGTCTTGGGTAGAATACAAGATTGTTGAATAGTGTCTCTTGGAAAAGCATATATCCAGCAAAAGCATTCCTCTTTAGTGCTCTGATGCACATACTTCTTCTTGTCCTAAATGCCAAATTTCCTAATGTTTCTATACAAAAATTTATCTGAATATTTGTAGGGAAATATACTGAGAAATTAAAAGGAATGATATTTTTTTTGCACCAGTGATTATACTCTGAAAATGACCATGTCAAGTTATCACTGAAGGCAATAGCTTCTCAATTTATGAGAATGGAATATTCATTTTAGGAATAAAATTACTAGAAGTTTTCGTAAGTACCACGGGTTTCACTACTTTAATTTTTGTGGAAGGTTCCTCAAACATTTTCCTCAAGGTCTAAACCAAACAACCACAGTTTGAAATGAAGGCTGAGGTGCAGGGTGATGAGTAAAAGTACTCGGTACTGCATGTCCTGTTACTGTGCTGTTGTCACATGCTCTGCAAGCTTTCTCAGAGCCTGAGATAGTTTTAGATTTCAGCCTTTTACCATGAATCTTTAGGCTTGAGGCAAATATCTTGTGTGTGCAAACTTCGTTTGGAGCAGCTGGTGACAGTCAGTGGCAGAAACAGAACTTTTAAGTACCTGGATAAGGTTTTGACAAATTTCATGTTTCCCTGGCAGGCAGCTTAAGAAATCCACCCTATTTGCATTCTGTAAATAAGGTATTTATGTAAGGTTTCTCTCCTGTACTTCTTAGATAGGTTTCTGTGCCCTGTAGAGATCTTGCTGTAAAGCCATGTGCTTCATTGTGATAAGTACTGATGTTTTCCTTATATGTAGCTGACTCTTTGCACCTAAATAAAACTTCAGTTGTTTAATTAGAAGCTGTATCATGAAAAAGGAAAAATATTAAATATACCAGATATGTATTACCTACAGTAACATGGAAATAAAATTAAAATAGTTGAATTAGAACCACATCATGCCACCCTAAAATAATAGTGATCAATGTACTCTAGAAAAGTGTCTGTCTTGCATGTTCTTTGAAGGTTTATCCCCACCACTCAATGGCTGCTGAAGCCAATGAAGTTCAATTGGTCTTTGCCACTCAGACCACTTTTTTCCTAAGAAAATGAGAAAAGGTCAGAGATTTGGTGCTACCAGACCATCTTCCTTTTTTCTCTTCTCATTTTTCAATGTGTAGACTCAGAGTGGGATTAATGATTGTGAATAGTATATTCAACAGGCATTTGCTATGCTAGAAGTTACCATGCTACAAGCTGACTTAAAGAACTTCATGCACTAGGTGACTTTTTTTCCCATTGCCATAAGAAAGGTTTGAGGGAGAGCAGTGACATGCTCCAGAGAATATTGAAAAGTTTTGTGATAAAACTAGTTTTAGGGTTTTTTTCCAGCCACTCAACTTCATGAATATCACATCCAGCTTCAAAGCTGTAACACAACACTTGGATAGAAATTAGAGTTTCTCCTATCAGTATGTATTAGTGTAGCATAGACATTTAAATACTCCATTTAAAGAATGGATGGTTTGAAGAAAAATCCTTGAGCTTATGATCAACTTTTTTTGAGAGTTTTTGGAGATAGCTTGCTGCACAAAGAAGAAACTGAAGTTTACTCAGACCTTATTTTGACTACAGTGACTGTTTTGTTTATGAGGAAGATGTCTGAATTTGATCCGGAGCCATCAGGAGCTGTCCCCTTCTACTTCCCTACCTGTTGCTGAAGTAGTTTGTATTGTATTACTGCTATTTGAGTTAGTAAATAGGATCATAGTTATGACAGTGGTCAGAACTGAAGTGTTTATTGGTCGTATTGGAAGAGAGGCTTTGGGTTCCGCTGCACAGTATGGCAAACTAAGCATCCTCTTTCCTTTACTGTATTAACCTGAACAATACTCGCCCATGTTCCCTAAAATAAACATACAGTTTGATATACACAGCAGACATTTGTAAGGCTTCAACATGACAGTGCTACTGTTTTAAAAATAATTTGAATATTTTTATTGATTTGACAGCAGGAATAAATTGACAAATGGGGATGGAACATTATTTATGTTGTCATATCCAATTGCTGTTTGTTTTGCTGTTTTTGTGAGGGATGATATATTGGAAAATTAGATACATCATCTATTATCATTTACCTGAGCATAAAAAGTTGCATTTATAGACTTTACAGCAAGACAATACATTCTACTCCCCATTACACTGTAGTAATTTTGGATTAAATCTGATGACTTCTGTGAGACTGCTTGAGATGACAGTAGAGTAAGATTGCTTAACCAGTCTAAATAGGGTGACTGTTATGAATGGAGAAAGGATCTTAGATAAATCTCTGCCTTATGCCTAGGCCTTTGGCAGCAGGCAGTAACCTTTCTTGGGGTGCCTGCACCCCAAGACTCAGTCTCGTTCGCAAATTCTCTAATAATAGGCTGATTAGGTCTACTATGACAGAAATTATCATTTATTAGACACAAAAATAAATAGACATGCGACTTGGGATAAAACTACGTACTACATAGGAATAAAATAATAAAAATTAAAAAAAACTAGTAGAGAGAAGGCAGCGCGCAAGAATGTACCTATTGTTACAGCTAGCAAAGAAATAATACAATTTAGGAAACCAATATATCTTACCATATCCAATTTGGTGATGGAACATACATTAGGATCCTTTCACTCAATTCTTGAGGAAGTAACCACAGACCTGCGTCAAGACCTGGGGAGAGGCTCCTCCATGCTTCAGAGTACGTGCAGAAAACTTCCACCTCTGTGATATTTCGTGTGTCTTTTATAGGGTAAAAGTGTATCTTTCAGTCACTTGCTTGTTCTTTTCATCTCTTTCCATACCTGTTTTCCCATACCAAGATGTTGATTCCTTGGTCAGGATTCAGGCTCTCAGGCACCAAGAGATAATCTCTTGCCGGGTCGTTGGGTCGTCCTGGGCTAGCAATACATCAGCTCTGTGGGTGAGAGATGGAGGTGGAACACCCTGTTACAGTGACACAGTGGAATTTCCTCAGCATTCAAAACTTAATTGAAAGTCCAACACTCTCTACAAATTAGCACTGTATTTGTAGTGGTTGCATCAAATGCAAGTTAAATTGGCCAGCTGTGTTAAGGTAGTATACTCTCATCAGAATCTTATTGTCTGCAGTATTGGTCAAATAAGACAACCTGCCAATGTCTGCTGCATGGGGTAATAATCTTCATAAACACGACCTATGACAAAATGAATTTCAGAGAGGTGCTGAGAAGAAAATAGGCTATTGCCCTGTCACTTCTGCAGTGAAGTAAAGTCATCACGCAGGGATAATGGACATCTGCAGCTCTGAGGAAGCCACAAAGTTTATTGGGTGGGAGTGGACTATTTCGTTTTTGTATCTATTTTTGACATTTGTTTGAATATCCTGTGCACCTTTCATTGTCAGCGTTCATAGTTTTAGCAGTCTTTATTGACTGTCTGAAAGGCAGTGATGTTGATTTATAGTATGTGTGAAAGGATCATTGTAGTTATCAGTGTATTGCATCCATATCTGGAGAGAAACACAACAGAAGCTTCGCTGAACACAGCAGTAGCATGAAATAGGATGAAGAGCCCATCATATAGTAAAAGAGCAACAGAAAGAATGGGAGTAAGTAAGGATTAATATGTTGGGGATAGCCCTTTATTTTTAAGAAAGGTGTAATTGTGAAACATTGTAAGTGGCTGGGATATAGCAGCAAAGTGCACTTGAAAATCAAACCACTAGTAACTCATAGGAGCGTGACCTTTACTGAATTTATGAATTCATAAATTCATTATTCCAGAAATAAAATCATATTAGAAATGGCTTTCAAAAAGTCAAAACTGGGTATGAGGGGAGAGGCAGAAGTAGGTCTGTGCTAGCCACATTAGTCTACCTCTTTTTCATACATTCTTTTGTAAACGTATCCGGCTTTATGTAAATGCAGTGACAAAACAACATAAACTGATAAATAAAATAGCAGAAAAAATCCCTTCTGAAAAATATGACTCCATTGATGCCCTGCACACTTTGAATATAGTCCATGTTTTATTTCACCATGGCTTGAAAAGGGAACCAAGGTGTTTTGATCCACCTGAATTTTCCTGTGGTTCATGGTTCCAAAAGCATGGTGGAAAAAAAAAAACCTTTCTGCTGATTTGATCTTAAGGTTTGGTGTTTGATGGCCCTTGATTTGTTTCATTTTTTGTGAAAGATGTGATGGTCTAGTGGTTGTGCATGGGGTAACAGTGTACATCAAGTAAGCACAAATCACTTTTTTCCCCTTGCAATTGTATCTGCCAGATTCTAAAAGGAGAAAAAAATGTTATGGCTTTTTTGTTCACTTTTTTTTTTTTTTTTTTGCCTGTGCAGAGGTGAGCACTCATTTTAGCTCTCAGGTGCAAGCCAGGAAAACACTCAAACTGTGCAGGAAATGAATACTACTTAGATACTTCCATGATGATGAAGAACATTTAGTGAAATTTCCAAAAGGCTCTCTGTAAGATATATTGTACAGATATAAACAGTGAATACTCATAATTATGATTGGGATAATTTAGAGTAGCTGCCTAATTCTATTGGCAATTTTGATTTGATAGATTATTCATCTTGTTTATTGGCTCCTAGCCACATAATATTTTGTTCATTACTGAGCAAATTATGTATCATGAGCATTATTCTGTGTTAGTCTCCTGGAATTGCACATGTAATTTTTGTCATACAGTAAAAGTATCATTAAGGAAAGGCAGAGGACCAAGTTGTGTTCCTTTCTTCGCTGTAAATGGGGATGATAGTACTTTGCCCATCTTAACAATTTACCGTGCACAGCTTTTGGGACAATGTCACTCTTTTACTGAATTTATCCTGCATTCTGCAAGCAGGCATTGGATTTGTCTTCAGTGTCTCTGTGGTTCAGTAGTGTGGCCGAGAGATAAATTGCCAGAGGACTGCAGTGCCAGACACCCCTGTCCTCACTTCTGTGGGCTCTGTGAGGGGACAAGTGTCTACGGAGCACTGGGTTAGGAACTCTTCTCTTTTGACTTAGACTTTATGCCAGGCAAAGGACAAAACTCTCCTCGCTCACATGTACTGTTGGGAAACAAAGTTTTCCTGGTACATCTTCTTGAAACACTGTAAACCACTGAGTGAAAGAGTTGTAACAACCTTTAGTCCTCCAGAAGTTTTGGATGGAAGGATCTTCTGGGCCACTGTGAAATGAGAGACACACTGAAAAAGAAATCTAAAAGAAAGCAAAGCCTGAGCAAGAGACAAAGACTCTAGAAAGAAAGAAAAAACAACACCAAAAAACTACACTGGGCCTCAGATAATCAGTCAAATTAATGGTTACTGTTTAATCAGCCTTTGACAGTGTCTCAAGGAAGGCCATCTACCCACATCAGCTTCCATATGAGGAGTGAAATATTCAGGCGGCTGATTTAGAAGGAAGCACTTCTGTCCTGAAGGAGAATTTGTAAGAAAAATACCACCACAAACCCCGGGGCTTTCCAGTGTGTTTTTTTGTCTTCTCTTTTACCCAGCAAGCTTCTGTAGAATTTTAGTTCCTATTTCATTACAGGGTTGCTCTATGGAGAATCTGGCTGTTGAAGTGTAGAGCAAGGCAGGTCTACAAAGGCGTTTCTTCTCAGGCATGTTTTGGTAGATCAGCTCCAAGGGGAGAGGAGGGAAGAGAGAGTGTATTCCTGGGAATACTTCAATGCTGTGTCAGTGTGGACACTGGTTTGACTTCAATCATACTGGTAGGGCACAGCATCATTGCTGTTACAACTTATTTTTCAGTACTTCTTTGTGTATAGTAAAGATAATGACAGGCTTAGATATTGCATTCTTATGAAGTCATAATATCAGAAATGCATGTTATCTGTAGAGACTGGCTTGCCTTTTAATTGACATAGAAAGAGCCTACATGGTGTAGTGTAGCTATCAAAGATAAATGGTATGAGGATTAAAAACCTGACTTTATCATTGTACTTCACTAAATCGACTTAGAATTATTCTGCTGTGCATTTCAGGTCATATAATAAATTGAAGTTAGAGACTACTAAACTCGGTTGATGTTAACACTGAGAACAGTCTAACAAGAGCTGCACAGAGAAGGGGAAAGGCTAATTTATTTTGCTTCTCAGGTCTCTTCAACCATCATGTAGATTGGTTTTGCTAATGACGACTGCTATATAACACCAACAGAGAAGAAATATGATCTGAGATTAGGGAGGTCTGGGTCTGATCTTTGCCGACACGTGCAATGGGCTAGTGTGAAATTCAGAGGTTATAAAATCCAGCATATCTCTTTCTGGGTAGTAACAGACATGATATAGTTCCAGTGCCAAATTTTTTTCTGTTCTGTGCATAGTCCGTCTTTCAATACACAGTACAAAAGTATGCTTTCCTTCCAGATTTCATTTAGAAATACCTACAATAATAATGAGCTTGTCTGTTCTCAGAGTCTTTCTTGATGAGAATTTAAGCTAAGGTCAGATGTAGGATTTCCATTACCAGCATCTGAAGCCCTCTCTTCCTAGAACAGGAGTAACACAGGTGACCGAATCAGGAAACTTGGACTTACCAACAGGCTTTTTGTCCTTCCTTAGCTTTCCTGCTGTGCACATAATTTCATCATCTAATGAAGCTGAACACAGACTGTCAGCAATGTCACTTAAACTAATAACATTTAGGACCTTGAGAATAGGTTTAGGTCACTACATGAGAGAAGTGTGGATCCAGATGTGTCTTTTCCTTCCCTTTTGAAGGCAAAAGATTTTCCATTTAGGTTTCCTTCCTCAGAACATGGACATTTTTTGCATTATATGATTAATGGATAAATCTGTGTGTGAATTTTTAATCTTGGCTGTGATGCTTTCTCTCCTTGGAAACTGTTTTTCCTTTATTGACTCAAAATCTTTCATGCCCTGCCATCCTCCCTGGCCCCGATTCCCATGACCAGGTTGCAGGACAGGAACTCAGCCCCTGGCAGTGCTGGTGGCAGTAGATGGCAGCAGCAGTCCACTGTGGGAACCCAGAGTTGCAAAATAAGTGATAGAAAGCAGACGGCCTCACAGGAGGCTGGCATTTTAAATACCATCTTTTCTTTTTTTTTTTTTTTTTTTTTTTTTTTTTTTTTTTTTTTTNGGGCTTTTTTTTTTCTTCTTTTTTTTTTCTTTTCCCCCTGGCACATCTCTGATTGTGATTTTCCCTTCAGATCACCTACATATTCTATATCAATTACCCGTGAGGCTTTTTCATTTTATTTCCTGTTACATTTCCACACATGGGTGGTAGGTAGAAGCCTTGTATGTGCACCCCTCAAAACATAAGCACGAGAGAATTTGGGAGGCTCAGAAGATATTCCTGCAAAATACAGTACTTGGGTTTATTCTTGGTTTTCCAAACACTTTTCTCCTTGCATATGTGCTTATAAACCAAGGTGTTTCCTAATGACCTACTTGATTACTTGTTTCTCTGAAGCTGCTGTTCAGTATTAGAGCAGAGAAACCTGGAAGAACTGTTTTTTTTTTCTCTTTTGAATACTCTTTTTTTTTTTCAAATGCTGTAGCTCAGCACCATTGCTTGCAATGAAGGGGAGAACAAGTTTTCATTATTTATATGATGAAACAGGATCCCACAGGACAAAAGGATGGCCTTTTTGTAATATTACAAGCTAATACAAGGTTTTAAATATGGTCATTTTGCCTTCTCCAGTGATCACAGTAGCAAGGGATTCAGCCATTAAACCTGCCAAGTGGATGATGTCTTCCAGGGTTACATTCAGGCATTGTTCCAGGCTCCAGGCCTGATTGATGCCCAGGCATATTCCACTTGGTATGGAGCTCACAGAAGCAATGCTGCTTTCTTCTCTCTTCTGTCACTTACAACACCTGCTTCCAAAAAATTAGCCAGCAGATTGCAGGCGGTTGGAACTAAATGATCTTCAAGGTCCCTTCCAGCCCTAACCATTCTGTGTGTCTGTGATTCTTTGGTTAGTAACTTCACAAGTCAGGCATATACGCAGCTACACGTAGAGAATCAGAGACATTAGCTGGGAGCAGGAGTCAGGACAGTGCCAGTGTTTTACCCGCCAAACAAAACAAATAGAAGAGAAATTGTTTAACAAACAACAAAGTAAGTGTAAGGCCCCTCACTCTTGCTGGACTCAGGATGCTGTCAGATTGCAGAAAGGCAGGGTTATCCCTGATCTGTCAAGCTTATGCCTTTACCATGAACACCCTCATTCCACCTATCTGATAAAGCAGCTCCTTGAAGCACTGTAGTTCCTGGCCTCCAGTGGCTTCTGAACCAATTGTTTCACATAATCATAGACTTTTGTGGATGATTATGCAGTCAAAAATTACCTCTCCCTGACAAATTGCTTTTTTTGTGGGGTGTGACATAGCCTGTTTTTAAGAGGGTGCATACATAAACATAAACTATCTACCCTCTCTCACTGAGCTCTAGAAATGCTCATGAATCTGTAGAATTATGTATTTCAGAGACCTTCACTGATAGGCAGAACAGAGCTACCTGCACTAAATGTATTCCTCAACAAGAGTAGCTCTGAATTGCATTTGACGGTTCCATAGGATGGCAGAAACTTGGGGTTATTTAGTCTCTGAACATTAATACTAATTTTACACTTAATAGAAATTATTGTTCTCAGCTGCTACCACTAAGGATATACTGCTTGTCATTCACAAGCTTACAATGATGAATGAAGGCACTCAGCCTGCTGTAAGTTTCTAACCCTGTTCAGAGCAGCTAGCACTTGGAGATGTGGATCTGTAGTCTCTCTAATGCCAAGTGGTAAAGCATGCAGTTGCAGTTAAAAGTTTTCAGATTATTAGAAACAACTTTGAAGGGGAGTTGAAAGTAATATTAAAAATTAAAAGGAATCTAAAGTGTTCCTTAAGGCAGAGTAACCAGCAAATCCCACTGCATTACCCTGAGCACAGTGGCTGGACTTTCATCATAATTAGCCACACATCTTCATTATCTGGACTATCTCTTCCAGGTTAAAGTGCCTATTAATACCCACTCTGAAGAAGTTTGTGAGAAGTAAAAGTAATAGCTGTGAAGGTTGTACTGACCAGCCTGAGTGTAAAGAACGGAATTAGCTCTTTCAAAAATCCCGAGACATTGCTGCATGTAACTCATCCACAAAATTCTTCATTTACATAATTAAAAACATGACAGACCCTAGTCTTGAGTTTTCTTATTGCTTAGCAACTTAAGGGGGGAAAAAGATTAAGAAACATTTTAAAATGCACAAAAACCTGAAACTCAGACTATCTGAGTCTCGTTTGTAGATGTATAATACAAACTTGACTACATTGCTATGTCCCAGGAGTGTCCAAGGAGAAAATGATAAACACAAGTATAAAAGAGAGTGACATAGGGATAGCTGAATCTGCAAAGAAGATGGAAGATAGAGAGTCTGCCTGAATTGAAAGAACTGCATTGAGGAGATCTTTGAGATCTCACAGGAAACACTGAGCTACACTCAGTGCAGAAATGCAAAAAATAACCCTCTTGTCTTAGACAACTTCTTCCTCTATGCAAAACAGGGATCTTTGTAGGTGACTAGAGAATCTGCCTTTGTAGATTAAGCAGTAGTGGTTCTGAATAGTGGTCAGGCATGGAAAAAAGGGCTTAGACCTGATTGTCACCTAAAATGAACATCAGCACAATTATTCTGTGGTGTATTAGAGCTGAATTTTGGATATTATTTGTCAAGGAACAGCAAACAGATTAGGATGAAAAGAAACGAAGAGAATAGAGATAAATTTGCATTTGAAGTGTGCTTAGCAAACCAGTGAAACATACCTAAAATATGTGGAAAAAAGCACAAATCGGCAAAACAATCAGGTAAGTGTAGGAAAAGAAGGAAATGGGAGAAGTCAAGCTGAGTTAGATCTTGCACAGGGCAGCAACAGTGTCTAAAACATTTAGAGAAAATGAGAAGACAGAAAACTTGAATCATTCTTCAGTGAAGATGAAACTGAGTAATTTAGATACTCCTCAAAACAGACAGAATTCTTTGCTACAGGTTTTCAGTAATAATAGTGATGGAGTGTTGATTTTAAGGGTACAGAAAAAGATTAGAAAGGATGAAGAAATGAAAGTTGAAAATATTACAGTGAGTTAAAACCAGAACTCAAGAGCGTGAAATGTTTCAATTGGGAAACTGGAATAATATGTACTGGAGATTCGTAGTCTGTTTCAAGTCAAACACCAGAAAAAAAAAGAGCAAACCCAACCAAGTAAAAGGGGGAGAATACTATTTGAGCAATAGATGTAGACTATAAGTAAAAATATTATTTGAAAACATAATTAAATATATGTTGGAAGTGAGAAATGGGATCAAGCGTCTCATGCTGTTCTACTCTAGATTTTTTCTTGGTTTGTTTTATTTTGTTGGTTTATTTATTTGTATGTTTATTTTATGATGGCAATAGAATTTGAATTGATGAAGAATCAATATGTTGAATGTAGCTAATTAGCAAATTTCCTCAAAGATTAGCCTTGCATTCAATCTTCTTTGATATACAATTAACAGACAAAATAATAGACAAATCAATATGAAAAAAGTGGAAAGAGTTTATTGATGAAACAACATCTGTAGGAATACATTGGAATAATGTTTTAAAGTGAAATATCCTTAAAATTACATGACCAGAAACAAAGGAAACATACTGAAGTAAGCTTGTGGCTAAACATCAGGTTCAGCTAAGAGGGATATTTCTCAATGCATTTCCACCAGAAGAAGGAAAGTATTTCTCCCATTAGGAAAGCTACTGATGAGAATTTTTGTGTACATTCCTGTATAAGTTTCTGACTTCCTCCTCACATTCAGACAAGATGATGCAAAACCGGTGTAGGAAAAAGTCTGTTATGGCTAAACCAAACAAAATGGAAAATAAGGTGGGTAACACTGGTACTAAACAGCAGATGCTGAAGGAAAATTGTGTAGTTAGGGCTGCTTGGAGAACAAATTTTACAACATCTGTTAATCTGTTGCCAAAACATTTAAAAGCAGTATCAATTGCCTCTGTCATGGACACATTATTGAAAAGTGGCACATGCCAGCATGTAAAGTTTTGCAGAAACAGATGGTTCAGGGAACTGAGATGCTGGTACCAGGCTAATGGTAACATTGAATTGATGCAGACAACAATCTGCAAGCAAGATGGACCTCAATGGCCCACAGAATGGCTGGTTATGAACTATATTTTCTTAATAGTAGAAATATAAGGATAAGTCTGGAAGTAGTCCAAGCAGCTGCATCACTGGTCTGGTTATCTGCAGTAAATGCTGGATGACAAAAAATCCCCCAACAAAACAAAACAGTTGGGGTTTAATTATTTTAATTATCTGTTAAACAAAAGACTGAAATTCTAAGGAGACATGCGAGCTTCTCTGATCTTTTCTGTCAGGTAGTTGGAGTGTTTTAAGTGGGCCCACTGTTTGCATCTTATACCTTAGAAGTATCATATAGAGCAACAGTAGAAAACAGTAGGCCCTACATGGTTGTGTGTCAGTGTGTGCTGCTCATTCAAACCGTTTGCAGAACTTGAAAGCTGAGAGCAGGGTGAGGGGGATGAGAATAAAATGCTATGACATTTAAACCAGACAGACAAAGTTGAATTCACAAGGGAATATTTTTCTCCTGAAGGCAATTATATTTTCTGAAGTCTCCATTCTTCCCAATGCCTCACTTCCTTGAAATTAGTCTAATTAGATAGGAGGGTAATACAGCAGCAAAGTAAATTCTGGAGCAGCCAGGAATGGAGCTGACAAGTAACTCTACTGAGACTGCACCTCGTGCATGGTGCTCAGTCAGGTTATGCCTAAAAAACTCTGACAACCAGGGATGTTCCTTTTTCATGCCTTCTGAGTTGACTGTCTATCCAGAAGGGATCCCCACTACATCAGGATGCTTTCAAATATGCAGAGGGTGTAGCATCTGACTTGCGTAGCAATAATCTAACTAGAGAAGGCATAAGAAAGGATGTGGTGGTGTGGGTAATTGTGGTGAAAAAAAAAAAAATCCATTACAGTCACACAACATAACCCATTGATAGAGCCAATGACAGAAACTCAAATTTTCCAATCTCTCCTTAATCTCTTGAACACAAAAGGGGCTTCCAAGCTGTGGCAATTTTCAGGCTAGTTGCCTGCAAGCGATTTAAGAGTTTTACTTACCACACTGAAAGGCTGAAAATGACCACTTGCTACTGCTGACACAGCTAGCTAGGAGTTACCTGTAGCTACCCTGCAATAGTGTCCTGGTGTGTCCCTATCCAAGCCTTCCTGCAGCTTGTTCTCTAGAATATGTGTAGACAATAACATGCAAAAAGTGACAGCTTGACAAGAGAACTTATGGAAAGCCAAACATTAAGGCCTCTTCTACTTAGCCTTATTTGTTCCAGTACACTTAATATTTCCCATTAGCTGCTGAACAAATGTAATGGCCCTGACATTAATGAAATCTGTATAAAGTGTTCATGGCTTAAGTGGGGTCAGCCTGAAATGCACAGCAGAAAGCAGATCACACTTTAGTAGACTGTTCCTTGCTATAACGTTAAGCACTTCTCCAGTCTTTGTGGAAGGATATTGTGCAACAGCCAAGGCTTAGAGTAAAATTAGAAAGACTTCAAGAAAATAGAGTAGTAACTTTCTTTTCTGTAAGTGTCTTTAGAGCAACCTGTGTAACTTGGTGCAAGTTTGCCTTCCAAATAACTAACTCGTTCCTGTAATTACATTATGGCTATAAATCTACTAGTAAGGTTGTTATGAATAGAGGAGACTTGGCCTTGGAGATCAAAGGGCTTAGTTGCTGCTGAATAGGGAAGTATGGCTGTGGATTTCAGGTTTTACCATTAATGATTATTGCAGGTTATGACATTACTTTTAGCTAAGTCCTCCCAATCTGTATTTATCTGAAGGGTATTGCTTGTACATGAGTATCCAAATTCAGTGAATTATCCTAGCTGTCCTCCAGTCTTTTGCTGTGCTTATGAAACAGACCTTTCTAATCAGGAGCCTTTGACTGATGCATTACAAAACCCAGACAAGACAGAAATCTGCCAAAATCTGGTGAGATAGAATATAGCATGGTTAAACTGTAAATGTGCCCTCTGTAAAGAAACCATCTGTGTATTTGAGGCCATGCTAAGGCTGAGACTTTTTTCTTCAGCTATGCTTAATGGCTGCCTGCACTTAAGGTGCAGCGTTGGTCTGTCTATTACAGCAACCACCAGCATGACTGGTTCAGGCTAAAAGCTGCCTAGAGCAAATGCACAGTAGGAGCATCATCCTTCTTGTTGTCCCTTTAACTTTACTTCACTGACCAAGGTGTGTCCTTCAATTACGAGTATTAAGTATCCATAATTGAAATATGGTTTGCTACAAAATGCCCTTATGGCCATCCACTGTTGGAGCTTCTGGATGATTTGGATGAAATCAGGAATATCTAGCTAGTGTCTAAACATTGGGGTTCCTGCTCTGTTGCATGTTTTCTGGTGCATGAGGGAGGAACTGGAGGGTTTGTAAAGGAAGAGAAACAATCCCTGACTTTTGCCACCCTTTGAATTCTCAGATGCCTGTTCTATCTTTGTGTTGAGCTGCTTCCATGGTTGATTCTGATTCATGAGGTTCTGAACCAAGACAGAAATAGGAATGATACAAACATCAGGATAGGTCATTTCCACTGAAATAACTCACATGTGGATGAAGATTTCTCCCTAGCTCAACAGAGAAGGATTTAGAAGACTTGTCAATCCTCATTTTTTTCACTTAAAAATCGGTGATAATCAGGGAATTTCGAGAGATTCTAAAAAGTCTACTGAAACCCCAGCTTTTTCAGCTGATTACCTTGGGAGGAGCAACCTCTTTCAGGAGTCAAACCTTCCTGAGCTCCCATGCTCTTCAATACAGTCTTGATGCTTCCTTTTTCTGTGTCTTTGAGGTTTTGTAGCTGTCTGAATACGTAAGTACCCAGAACTGATACAGTATTTTGGCATACCATGAAAATTACCAAATGTTTACTCCACCTGCAAGTGGTAAAGTCCAGCTTTATTGCTACATCACATGACCAAGCAACTGAGTTATAAAGAGGTTAATACTGTGGGTAGAGTGGGAATTGAACCTTCTTCCACAGAGTTTCAGATCCAGGGAATTAATTAAAAAATTATTCAGGCCTTGACAATACTTGCTGGGTTAAAACAAGGAGAAAAAACCCCAGCAAAAATGCTGCACCCAGAATGGAATAAGACCTTGTCTGACAGTACAAGTTCTTAAATTCCCTTCTCACCCTCCATGAAAATGCTGTAGTTAGGCAATTTGCAGTGTTCAGATACCTGTTGTTTGACATTTTATGGTTGCAAAACCAGATGATTTATGTCAGATCAATCATCTTATATCCTTCAGGTATTTATATCTCATCTAATCTCCATGTAATGGATTATACACTGTACTTGCTGTAAGGGTTTGAATTTCATTATTCTTATTAAGATGTCATTTCCATAGCTGCTTCATTCATTTCCATTTTAGGCCTCTGCCTTTGGTGGCTTTGCTAACCAATTATGATAATGGTTTTCAATTATGATACAAATAGAAGACTCTAACAGTTAATATTTAGAGTGGAAAATGTTCTTCTTTGATTCCCTGACAGTTGAGATGTGCAAGCATCCTTTGGTACTATTGTTATTCTAAAACATTTATAGAGTGGGATCAAATCACACACATTTCAGAAGCATAGAGAGCGACATATTACCTGCCCCAAGATAAGGCAAGACAAATATGAGACAAGACACTTGACAACAGATCAGTTCAAAAAGAGTGGGGGAGGAGAGAGAGAAGCAGGCTGGGACACGAGCTCCATAATGCTATTTCAAATGTATAGCAGCATGTCAGATTCACAACACTCTTAGTGGGAAGGGAAATCAGGTGCAAGAATTAGTTAGGATCTTTGACTGGAAGCAAGGGATACAGGATAGCTGTGCTTTGCAACAAGCCTGTTGTAAAGCCCTTCAGATACTGCTGTCAGGGTAGTTTTCATGGGAATTGAGAGGTAGCTATATCTGTGTAAAGACAAGCAGAATGTGATGAGAGCCATTCTCTCCACAGCCTTCCCAAGGCCTTGAACCAGAGCTTATGCCATCTTTCATTCCAAGTGAATTTTCTTCCCTTTAACATTGGGCTGTTATGTATCCCAGGAACAAGTCCAGCAGGAGCTAAGGGGAGTCAATACTATGCTGATTTCTCCTTGCAGTTCATGACTTGATCATGTTCAAATAGACCCAGAAAGCAGGAATCCCTGCAGCTATCCCCTCTCTTTACCAGATAGAGAGAGGCATGAGACATGAACCATAGACTCTGATTCATTAGCCCTTTTGCAGCAGTAGTGTTACTAATTAGAAGAATGAAATGGAGAGACTGACAGGAGTCAGCACGAGATCTGTGACTTTTGTGAGTCCTTGGGATGAATATGTCTACTGTTGATGCAGGTTTGAATGAACAGCTCACCCAGCTGAGCTATCCAACTGCATCTTTCTTTCAGGAGTGCTGTAGGTACTTTAACTGACACTTAAAAGGCACAAGATGAGAATTGTATCCTCACATAAGCTTGCAAACCATTGTTTCACTGGATCTTTCTGCTAACAAGTGACATGTCTCTCAGGAAAATAAACTCCATTACCTTTCATTAATTTGACATGAGAGGAAGACCTTTGTCTCAATTCAGTATGATCTAGGGGTAAGAGATGCTCTAGAAGGCTCAGCAATTATTACAAAGTCATGGGAACTCTGCCCTACATATTACCCCTAATATCTTAAGGTCTGAGACACTTGCATGCTGTGGAGAGAAATACAGTGTTTGGACTCTAAAGACTTCAGAGAACTTTGTGAACATAGTTTATGCTAAATGCCTTCTGCTGGTGAAGTTTCTGTGAAGCTTACATTAAAACGTAAAGTGACAGGGCGAATAGGACAATATGATTTTGTGTTTGGAGTCTATGAACTCCCCTTGTGCTGATGGTGTAGTAAGAAAATTCTGTGTTTTGGTCACTATGGAGACTGACTTACAGTATTGAGCAGACTTTCTCTTTTGGTTGAGGATGGATGGATGGATGGATGGATGGATGGATGGATGGATGGATGGATGGATGGATGGATGGACGGATGGATGAGGATGATTAATTTGTGCTGAGACTGCCCTCAGAAAAAGTATGGCTCAAACTAATGAATTTTAACTGATTGGTCAAATCAAGGGGAAAATCGTGAGTGGATTTATTAGCTACAGATCTTTTTAAGACAAGCTGCCCTTCCCTGCATTCATCATCTGCTGTCAGATTACCTGCAGTGGTTGTTTTCCTTTCTAAAAGGGGAAGGAGAGGAAGGATGGGGGAACTTTCTTTTTCATGGCAAACTTAGATGGACTGTGCTGTATAGATGGACAAAAAAACAGGTGCTAGCAGCAAACACAGGGACTGAATAGTTCCTTGAGTACATCTCAATTATCAGTCTAAGTGAAATAGTTGATATCTCAGATGCCAATGGTACATGTGAGGTTTAGTGTGGTGGTGAAACTATAAAACCGACCATGACAGTGAGAAAAGAAGTCTGATAACAGTTCTGACTTTGGACATCTGGTTTCAAGTCTCAGTTTAGCAGCTTCCTTAAGCATTATGCAGCGTGTCTTTGCACATGGCCTACCTGTGAAATGCAGATAATATTTGTAGTGATGGCAGTTATATTAGAGATTGAGAGGCCCGGCAATGCCATGTTTGGTAAAGGTTCATAAAACAACTTTCATTGCACCTGGGACAGGTAACAAAATCAATTTCAAGTACTTCAGAAGCTGTAGAATGTCTGCATTTCATAGCTATGAAATATTTTCAGAAGAGCCTTGCCACACACACCATATTTAGCTGTGTCCTAATGCATGTGGAACAGGTGCCCTGGGCCGGTAGATTTTTGGTTGCATTACTTGCACTTCTCCAAGAAAACCTGGAACAAAGCTTATGGTTTTCCTGTGCTGAACTAAACCTGGAAACTGCTCTTAGTGTTATTTTAGCACTGGGATATGACTCTGTTTGTTATGGGTTGTTCGTTTAGTTTCAAAAATCCTTACATCATGCTTCCTTAAAAGTCATAGAAGAATCTGAATTCTTACACTGTGATTTTTAAGTAATGTTGTTGAGCAGATTGATGAACTCTTAACTCAGTATGGAGGATGAATTCTTTGTAACAGAGATTATAAACTACTTATCAAAAAAGCATTTAATTGAAGGAAAACCTAAAGGTGCTAAAGAAACAAATATATTAGTCATAATGAAACTGAACTTCTGAGATAAAATAAGCTGAAAACATATATTTGTCCTGTTGTAATTAAATTTTGTCTGTGCCTGCATTAGGTGCATCAAGTTAAATTTAACAAGTCACATACCAGGTAGCCAAGTAGCATTTAAACTGTACCAGATATGAATCTGCATGTATTTGACTCCCATGCCTAACAATGCCCATTTTAGTTCAAGTTTTCAGAAGCCACCCCAAACTGAAGCTTTCCCACAGCTGAAAAGGGAAGCAAGCACATTGTTTTTAGTCACCAGCTGAGCAACCCGGTCCAATTTCAGTGTTAACCTTCCTTTGATCAGGAGCCTGGACTGAAGAGCTCCTGATGTCCCTTCCAACCAATTTCTGCTTAATACTAATTTTCAGGAAGTGGTCGCCTATTGCTACTTCTGCCACAAATATATTGAGATTACAGCTATAGCTGAAGCCTTTTTCTTTTACCAGCAATTCTGCCATCTTGTGATTTTGTAAGTCTCTGTTCTCTTTTTAAAAACACTACATTTCTATTCCCTGTCTGGAAGAAAAGAGGCCTAAATTATTCTTTTACATTTCAGAATAAAACAGAAATATAGAGTTGTACATTTTGTGAAATGCATTTGCTAGTAGAAAGAAGGAAAAAAAGCTGTGAGTTTCACTATAAGAAGTGTTTTCAGAGGTGACGTGGGATTGTGGTCATCTTCACCATCCATTCACAGAATGTTTCTGCGACTTTTCACATTTTTACAATGCACTGCACCTTGGTTTAAAGTAACTTTCCTGCTGCAGAATAGGAAAACTCAACCTTTAAATTTATTTATTCTCTTCTACCTGAAAATCCCCCAGATGGGTTGCTGCAAAACTTGAGTGCTGATTATAACTGCTTTTACAGTCACATTTACATGAGTTCAGACAGAAAAAATTGTACATACCTACCTTCACTAATCAGTGCTTCTATCTTGCTTTAAGTCTCTTCTAACAGTGGATTATTGAAATCCTTAAGCAATTCTTAGGCAAGCTGAGATTGCCTTCAGCAGTGTTACAATTAATACTTTGTAATATGTTTCTCCAGAAAAATATGCCCCTTTGAAGTGTCAGTGCTATTGATAGTATTTCTCATATATTACTCCATACTAACATTTATTTGCTCATTAACCAAAATGCACAGGTTTTTCTGGAATTCCAGGGACCATCTGTGACTAAGACCAGCATAGAAAGAAAAATTTTAAAATCCTTCAGGAGCCTTTATGATGGAGGTTGCATGTCTGTAGCCTGTGTGCTGATATACTACATTATATGTGTTTGTTTTCCCTACTATTTCCTTTCAGCTAGCTCTAAATGTTTTAATCAATACATATTAAAAAACCCCTCTAACCATATTGTACATCTTACTGCTTGCAAATCTAAATCTATTTTAGCTATGTAATAAAAGTGTAATAATAATAGTTCTGTCAAAACCAGTCTCCTCTCAAGGTGCTGAAAAGCTGTAAAGAAATGAGTCCTCAGAAAAGGAAATATTTGAAATTTTGAGGACAAATATATACAAGAGCTGAAGTAACCACATCTTAGATGTACTCGATTTCAGGCTTTCATTTTTAAGATACTTCAGAACTTGATAAGAAGTAGGGTTTTTTTGTATGTGTGTGCCAAGTTTTTCAGTTTCTAAGCATATATTTCCAGGCAGATGATAAGATTCCCAGGACTCCCAGCTTAACAGCTACTGGTAAATAAAAGGTTATCTACAGCGCGGTATTTACTCTCATATTTGTTGAGGCATGCCCTGATAAGAATTTGAAGAAAAAAGAAGAAATGATCAGGGCCACTGAACCTTATTCATAATAGTAAAGCCTCTGCAAGGCAGACTGTGCAGCTCGTGCTTTGTACAAAAAATATGCCAAGGATGGGCAAAGGACAGGAAACAAGGATGACAATTCTATGTGAATTACTAAATTCAGGCAAGTATATAACTGGATGTGTTAAACGCCAGGAAGTCTAGAAGCTTCCAACTGGCATAATTCACCTTTTAAACAGAGTAAATACTGTTGGTGAAGGCCTCAGGAGGTAATTTTCCTAGGAAGGAAAAACAAATCCAAGAATTAAAGCTAGTCTGCAAGGGTGAGAAAATCTAAGGGGTGTTTGTTGACCAAAAAAACCCAAACGTCACTGTAGGAAAGGCTCTGAAGATGACATGTTATCTTAACATGTCCGGGGTAAGCTGACGAGGGAATGATCTGGAAACCCCTCTGAAAAACAGTGTCTCCCTAGTTGCTAATAATGGCAGACAGCCTGCTGAAGAGGATAAACATGGAGAGAGGTCTTTTCCCCTGAGCAGATCTGTTTCCTCATGACATAGAAGCTTAGTGAGGCTGAAAGTGAAGAGTAGTGGCCCTACTATGGGTGCTGGTGGAGAAGGGAAGAACTGGGGCAAGATATGGGATCCATTCAGAAGGACTTGAAAGATTAGAGAGATGGGCAACCACCCACCCTATAGAGCTCAACAAGGGAAAGTGCTGCATTCTGTGTCTGGGATGGGGCAACCCTGGTTGTGTGCACAGAATGGGGAATGAGTCTGTGGGCTGACAGTGAGAGGCTGCAGAGCAGCACCATTGAAAGGGACCTGCAGATCTAGATCAGTGGCAAGTTGAACACAAGTCCACAGTGCCCTGGGAGCCAGAGGGCCTACCCTGTCCTGGGGTGCATCAGGCACAGCATTGCCAGCCAGACAAGGGAGGGGATTGTCCTGCTCTGCTCTGCACTGGGGCAGCCTCACCTCGAGTGCTGGGGGCAGCTTTGGGTGCCACAATGTAAGAAAGACACAAAGCTATTAGGGAGCGTCCAAATGAGGGCATGAGGATGTTGAAAGTTCTGGAAGGAAAGCCTTATGAGGAATGGTTGAGGTCACTTGGTTTGTTCAGCCTGGAGGAGGGAAGGCTGAGGAGAGACCTCGCTGTGGTCTTCAACATCCTCATGGGGCAGAGTGGAGGGGCAGATACCAACCTCTTCAAGCTTGTGACCAGTGACAGGACTCAAGGAAATGGCATGAATCTGAGTCAGGGGAGGTTTAGTTTTGATATCAGGAGAAAGTGTTTCACCCTTGGGTGAAACAAGGGTGGTTGGGCACTGGAATAGGTTGGGATGTAGTCACAGCACTAAGCCTGTCTGAGTTCCAGAAATGTTTGGACAATTCTCTCAGGCACATGGTATGACTCTTGGGGTGTCCTGCACAGGGCCAGGAGTTGGACTTGATGATCCTGATGTGTCCCTTCCAATTCAGCATATTCTATGATTCTATATTCTATGACTTTATCAGTGTGAGACAGATACTGACCCAACTGCCTTCTGAAGAATAGACTGAAGAATAATGAGTAACTGCAAGGTTATTTTCTACAGTGATACTTACTCTTTGAAATTTTGACTGACCTTTACACTGAAAATAAATGAAAGGTGATTTTTCTGTTATGGATTTCTTCAACTGGATCAGTAAATATCTTCAAAAGAATAAAGGAATTAAACTCAATCTGAAATTACCTCTGTAGTTGAGGTTTCATAGATGTAAATCTCATACCCTCTAACATGTTCATTCACAAAAAAGAGGTAGCATATAGCAGATCCAAATAGTATTTTTAGTGACATGTACTTTCTATGCTGTCCTGTCTCTTTCTATTAGGGTTGCAATGGATGCAGAAATAGCAGCAGCAGCAGCAAAAAAGCTTCAGGAGACACTGGAGTAGCCAGACAAAAAA
>VZRN01005941.1:229117-303849 GCA_013397935.1 Dasyornis broadbenti | reverse complement strand
AAAAAAAAAAAAAAAGATACCAATCAGCACTACAGCTGCATTTAGAAAATATTCTGAGATCAAAACCTACAGTGGTTCTGTAAAAGGAGAATCTTTTTATACCCCAAGTTTCAGTTAGGTTCATGGTAACCTTAGTTATCAAGGTACAGATGTCAAAAAGTTTGGAGTAAAATTATCTCAAAACTCATGCCAGGTACACAAAACTGTGCAGCTGTAACTACACATGCGGAGTTCAGTGCCATTGGTTTGAAAAAGCAACAAGAACTGCTTCAAACATCCCTGTCTGCAGTTTGTTTAGGTTACACAGGGAGTTTAAGTGTCTGATGACCAGATTAAAAGTTTTGTCATTTTTCTTACGAAGCAAGCAGTCATACCTGTGAAAGGAAGCTTTATGAACACTGATAGCTCATGGGGAAGGATTCTTTGATGCATTTTAGTAGAAAGGAGTATTCTTTGTGACTTAATTGTTTGAAGAAGACAGGCAACACATTTTGGACTTTATGAAGGTCTTCATGGACTGGCAGTTCTTTACCCAGTTAGAGGTACTGTGGAGCTTATATCAGTGTGTGCTTGGAAAGAATCTGAGGTACTATAGGGTTGACATCTATGTACTGGGGAAGAAAAGTGTAATGTATTGAATGTGTTGAAATGAAATGTTTGACTTATATAAAGAACAGGCCTTTTAGTATATAAATACTTTGTAAAAAAAGGGACTGGAAATTTATATTGTTAAGAAGGCATCATAATCTTTTTCAGTGCATGATGCAGGCATCTATCTTCACAGCTATTTACAGATTCATATTCTTAGAGTATCATAGTACGTCCTTCTCAAAACAGGAATAGCGGACTGGCATTCATCTCCAGTTTTTCAGTGGCTACTGTGTAGTGCAGACAAAAAAGATAAGATGTCTTAAGAGTTTCAGGGTGAGGAATTGAGAGCAAGTGCTTTTTAGATGGTTAAATAAACAGGAAGTCCACAGAATTTCAATTATTAATTTTTCCATGGTTATTTCTCCTCACGGTAAACCAGAATCACAACTTTAAAAGGATGTGGGATAATACTTTTCTTTATTACAAGACACAGGAAAAGGCCAGTTGTGTCAAAAGATGGGAATGTGCCAATAGAACCTGTTGGGAGCACAAGCAGAAGAGCATGGCTTGAATTGGAGTGGGAAATTGGACATTTCTTTAAAAAAGAATTATCTGTCACAACCCTTGGTGCCTGGTTACGTACTAGCTGCAAAAAGGAGTAATTACATCCTTTTGTGTTACAAATTCAAACTGACATGACATCTATTCCTGTTGTTCTTGTTGATATTCCATTTCTTTCTCTAACCAAAAGCAGGGTTTGTTATGTTGGACATTCTGAAACTTTAATGACACCTTTCCTTCCCTCTGTTATTTTGAGAACTGACAGGATTAACATATGTAGCATCTCCTTCCACTTGCATGGTCAGAATGGCAGATGAATGTAATCATACAATTTAATCAGTGAGCCCCACGAAATGCCAGATTATCAAATTGTTCTAAAATTCTTTGTGTAGTAAATGTGGCCTAAGAGTATGTATTTTCTTTTTTAGGACTGCCATTGACTCCAGTAAATGCTTTTACAGTTCTCCCCCCCAGTAATTACCAGGGTTCATTATACAATCATAGATGTGATGAAATGGTTTGCCTGCCTTTGAAGCATGCCAAAGACAGTTACACACTACTAATAAAAACATTTTCATAGCCCATTTCATCCTGCTTACAAACACTTAGCACTCTTTATAGAAATGCAAGATCATTGCCAATGCCTTGACAGGTGATGCGATGTTCATGAATCATAAGGGAGACTTGAACCATCCAGTGGGTGATTATTTAAAAGAACTCATAAATGAGATCCCAGAAAATCAACACATCATGCTGTGTGTGTCAGCAGGACCGAAAAAGTATGGGTAAATGTCAGGCAGAAAGGTGTGTATATAAAGCAAAGAGCTTACTCTAAGTCAGGAAAAATCAATTTTGGCCATTTTGAACAATTCAGTCTCAGGTTATGGTGCAGCTCTTAAGGGAAACAACCTTAAAAAAAGCTAGAGAGCCACTGCAGGTGCCAATTGTTTGGAAGAACACTACCAGACAATAGAAACAAAAACACTTTCAGAAAAATCTTCAACTTAAGCCAGAAAGGTAAATTGCAGTCTGATGGCTTTTGGAAATTGGTATACAATGGAAATACCCCTTTTTCTGAAAATTTACAGGGACCACCAACTTTGGTAGAAGTAGTCTTTGAAAAAAAGGTACAGAATAATGCCAAGTGAACATTGTTAGGTCCAAGAACAGACTAGACTATTATAATAGTTGGCAACTCTGTATAAAGATTTGCTTTATAAATATCCTTTTATTAATACTGTAGAAGGCTTCTCTTTTGTTTTGATTAGACAGCTGTTCTCCAGTCATGAAATAAATATGAGCTATTGTAGATTATTTGTTGTGGTCTGCTTGTGAAAGTAATGAAACTGGAAAAATCTGCATCATAGGCAACTGAATAGTAAGTGAGTAGTCCAGAACATAGTACCAAGGAGAAAGAACAAAAAAAATATAGGAATAAAGTTTTGACATTAATTTAAAAACAAAGTATAGCTTTCTTTTTAAAACCTCCTAGGGTAACAAATAATAGCAAATAATAGCTACAGAGAAACTAATGTATGCTGGTAGCATTTAACTAATTCTTGAAAATTTTGAAGATAATTCAAAAAACATTGTGACTAAATGCTGATGAATTTAGATGTTCTTATACTAGAAGTTTTTAGGTTAGGAGTAGAGTTTTTTTGTCAGGCTGGATAGTGGTTCATACATTGAAAAGAGCTACTGCTGAGTATAAAACTAAGACGTAAGAACAGGCTGTTTTAAAGCCTGAGTTTACTGAAGGAAGACAGGTCCAGCTGTGTGAAGAGGAACAAAAGTCTTCTAAAGAAACTCATCCAGTCTTTCTCCCTCAGCAAAGATAGCAACATGCGCTTTGCTCTCACATGGCTGAATAGCAACTACTTCAGAAATAACTTGTAGCATCTTAAAAGGAAACATTCTTTGGATGGGAATCGAAATAGGAAGTTCCTAAAACTGGGTAAAAACCTCTTTAGAAGTCTGAGGAATAGAAAGCTTTCCCTTAAAAGAAGCAATAGAAGTGAAACAGTTGGGTAAGGAGTATGAATTAGATTGCTGCTAAATTTTGCTATATTTTCTGCTTCTCTGTTTTAATGCAAGACAGTAAAATGGGTGCATAGTCCAAAATAAATCTGGTGTTAAATCATAAAAGGGGGAATGAGAGGCTTTTCTAACAAAGGGGGAGAATGCAGGAGCTGTAGCAGGGCAGGTCCTGGCTGTGTTGTTGAAGGCTGTTTTCTAAAGACTACATTTAAATGAATTTGAGAAAGCTACAACTTGCTTCTTTATGCTTCAGAGGTGTCTGACATTTGGAGCAGGATGATGTGGATAAAGGAAAAGTCAATACTTTTTGACTAAAACAGGCAGAAAGTAGACATCCATAACAAATTTAATACTTACCTTGTAAGTCAGAAAGCCTTGTACTGTATGAAACACATTTTAGGAAGAAAAGTCTGTTCAGGAATATGCATCAGCAGACACATTTAGTCTTTGGATAATGAAGGGCTCTCTTGTTAATGGTTATAATATGTAAAATTTAGTTTGTCGTGTTTTCCGGACTCTAGTCTGTGTCTTTAAAACCCACCTGATGCTGGGGATGCTTTTATGAAGCATGGGAATGTCTGTGTGAAAGCACTGGTCTGACTGAAGAGCTCATCTTCTGCTAAACACTGATGTACTGAGAATATGCCTGAAACATCAACCATGTATTAAAATTCTCAAATATAACAGCTAAAAGTTGGAAATGAGTAAAAATAATGGTCTTTTTATTTTATTTTATAATTATTTTAGTGTTTCTATAAACTTTTCCATGCTTTCTTAGCATGTTCCCTGTTGTTACAGAGGATATCTATAAATGCCTAAAAATAACATAAGACTGCAGCAATTTATCTTTTTAAATAATGTGATTACTGCAGAAGCATGTGTGGATTTGTTGAAACAGGTTTTGAAATTCACTAGACTTCCAAAGACTCTCTATAGAAGAGTATATATAGCATAGGAAGTGTATCTATATGTGTATTTAGTACAGATATGTTTCCTACATCCCTAATACACTTTTTATTTATGAGTGGCCACCAGCATTACTTTTTGTCATACTAAATGATCAGAATATGCCTTCAAAATGCATTCAGAAGACAACCCTTCTTTCTGTGAAGTAGCAAAAATGTACAGCAATTACTCCACAAAACAGAGAAGTTTTTGAAGTCTAGGCTGAAATACTCTGTATTTCTCAGGATATTCCTGTATAAGCATCTCACAGCCTTACTGTAAAACAGAATACTGAGAACAAGGTTGGGGCAGAAATAGGATGCTACTATGAATCAAAACCATTTTTAAAGCAGGGCTTATGCATTAGAATTTGCTTATGAAGTTTGTGGTGGGTGGGAATCCATTTTTGCTTGTAGTCAAAAAGTATTTTCTTCTCTATACTAGTGCCAAAACCTTCACATACAGCAACATTAAGCAGAGATTGATAAAGTTTTTAAGAAGTTTGTTTCTGCTTTAAAGTTCCGTATTTTAATAGGTGAATAGTGCACACATCTGATCAGAAGACTAGACAAATGCAATATGTCCTTTGGCAAACTCCTCTTAATTAGTGAACTTGCTTTGATCTTCCTTTTATTTACTGAACAAGAGACCCAGCTGCATATGTACTTCCGTGCAGCTGTCAGTGTCAGATCTGTGGAATGTGGAAGTGGTTGTTCTCCATTAATGTGCCACTGGTGTGAAAAAATTAGTATCATCTGTCTGGAGCTGAAGGGATTTATAATGCAGTTTTTACTACAGGCATAATATTTCATGAATCTAGTAACAACTCTTTTAAGGAACTATCCCAAGAGTAAATTTTCTCGGTTACTCACCTGGTTGCCAAATGTTTTCATCAGTCTTGGTTCATGAAATAGCAGACAATGGCTGCAGGCAAACCCATGTGTCCCAAAGTTGATGTAAGAGGCACCTGTAGATTCTTCATGGTATGGAGACAGTGCAAGTGGATAATATTTGCATTTGACACTGACCAAGTCTGTCACTCATTTATACAGAAGGTTCTTTAATATGGGGCCATTTCATTTTTGCTTTTTCCCAGCTCTGTCTGAGCTGTCAGGTTGGCATGTCATAAAACCATAGAATCACAGAATCATGGGATCATAGTCATTAAGGTTGGAAAAGACCTCTAGGATCACTGAGCCCAGCTGCCAACGCAGCACCATCATGTTCACTGCTAAGCGATGTCTTTCTAGAGCCATGGTGCTTCTTGTCATTCGAGGGTTGCTGCTTGTCAAATGAAGGTGCCTTTACAAGGAAGGTGGTCAAAAACTGAGTCACCAGGGTGTCATGGCTGTAACTGAGCAACAACCTCCACAGAGGCTCTGTGAGCCTTTTGTTGGTAGGGATGCAGCTTCTGAATATTCCAAGCTCACATTCTGTGGTCTGGAAAACACATGGGGAAGATTAGTTTATTTTATTGCCAATTAAAAATTGAGTAGGGTAGTGAGAAACAGAGACAAAACAAAAACCACCATTTCCCCCAACTCTGTACAACATGGGAGCAGTTCTGGGGTTTCTCACAGAGCCCCTGCTACTAAAACTTTGCTACATACACCCAATACAGGTTTAAAAATCTTAAGTTTACTTTTCGAAAAAGGTACAGTTGTCTTAAAGAAGTGACAAATATTGTCAGTCTGTTGGATTTCTCCTAGGGAAGGGATGTCTTAGTCTGTCCTGTGTAATAGCCCCACTGGAAAAATACATTGACAAGGCTTTTCTGCTATCAGCATAGCACTTGTTTTGTTAAAGCCCTAGAGGTTTCAAACAAAGGTTAAGCTTGTTGATCAACTTACCAAAGCGAAATGAAACTAGTGTGTTCTGATGTGACAGTATTTCTGTGATAATGGAGTTGGAAGAATACTTCCCGTTTTAGCTTGCAGGTGTTTGTCATACACAATGGCTTCAGACTTCAAATAAGGGAGCAATATAATTAGGGGATAAGAGATTTCCCCCCGAACTGGCTTTCTACAGTGCTGGTTTATGCATGAGAAGAACTGAATCCTCAAGTCATATCTGCAGCAAAGGGAAATACATAAACCTCACAACTTACTACCTCTAAAATTTTGACTGTTTCAGCATCAGCGGAAAATGCTTAATTGCTGCCAGAGCACATCTTCCTAGGCAACTTTTTTGCTTCTCAAACTTGATCAGGAACACTTCAGGAAGTGCAGAATGAATCATCTGTAATTGCTGAAGGTTTGAAAATAGCCTCATCACATCAATATATCCTTTTTCCCGTTTGAAAAAGAGTGACTTTGAAAAGAAGTGTTTGAAAAGAAGTCAGTTATTTTGTACCCTTTCCTCTGTAGGTGTGGGGTATTTTTATCAAAACATCCACACTGATATGAAATAGGTACATTAATTATTCCCTTCCAGATCATTGGAGAATTTAAAACTGGCAGCTGAACACAGTCAGATCACATGCAGGCTTTAACTCAAGGATCAATGATTTAGAATGTCTGTATATTTTATATAAAAAGCTCTGCTGTGTATAAAACATGAATCCTCCTTATTTTTGATATCAAAGCCATATAGTTTTGAATATGAAAAAGCCAAAAATCAGAAGTAGATGAATAGTCAGTATGCTTTATAATCAAAATAGGAAATAAAGCTCATTAGTAATTTTGAGCAACCTAACTCACCTACACTAGTGAATTCAGAATAAAGTTAATTTTGTCTCTGGGTTTCCTTTTGTTTTCGGAAATGGGCTCAAAGCACAGCTGGATGTGAGACATTGCAATACAGAACAGTTGACTGCTGCCATGTGGACTTGCTAAACTATGTCATTAGTTACTTTGTTATGCTCTGTGCAAAGATCAAGAATTAATAATTCAGAGGACAAAATCCACTCCTTGATATGGCTTATGAAGGAGATACATTCTCCTTTTGCTCAGCCCCAGACCTAGGAAATCTACTGAGGAGAAAAGATGAAGACAAACATCACTGTGATTGAAGAAAGGTATCAGAGACTTCAGGGAATACGATGTTTGCAAAGAAAATGTTAAAGGTCAGGGAATATCTATGTAATAATTTCAAAATCCACGTAACACAAAAAAGTGAGGTTTTAGTTCCATTTGAGAAGGGATCGATAAAAGACTTAGGTTAGTTTCATGAGAATTATTTTCTCTTCATGTTCTCTTGATCCAAACCTCTATTGAATGGGAGGTAAGTTCCTTATAATTTCAGTGAGGTCAGGACTTCCATTTTGATTGCCAAATTTTATGTAATGCTGGTTCCCAGATGAGAAGCTAGGGATTTTGTCTGACTTGGGGGGAACACTAGAATACCCACAAATAATAGAAGGAAAACTATTCCACTTACGTGAAGACATCAGCTCTCCTTTATGATGAAAAGCCATTTTTCCTGCCTACCATGGAATTCTCTCAGTCCTTCTACAGACTACATCAACTGAAAACACATTCATCTTTCTACACCGTTTAGGCCATTGCCTACTTAATGGAACATATAATGGAATGAAATTGCCACCTGGTGGTTGAGGTATGGGACAGCTCCCAAGGGTATAATTACAGTCTATTTTTTAATATTCTGATAGTACTGGTATAAAGATGTGTTCCTGCCTCTGGATTTAGTTCATATTATGTTTCACAAAATCAGTGGCATTATTTTAATTTGTATTTTTCCTAAGTGCTGAGGAAGCCTATTTCAAATATGATTTAGTTCTATGTGTGACCTGAGGGCCATGAACTCTGGACTGAAGTATGGTTGAAGGAGCAGAGGACAGAAAGGATAGTAATGAACAGCAATGTATTAAGTTGGAAAGAGATAGAGTCAAGCTAAGTGCTGCATGAACTTTGTTTTACATAAGACAGATATTGCTGATCTAAAAAGTGCTGCCAATACAGAGAATGTAAGTAATATTAAAAGAAGTCCAGATACTAAGTCAAAAAGCCCACAGCTCTGTATTTTTAAGAGACTACTAAGGCAAGTAAGGGAAAACTCAGGTTGAAGGAAAATGGACAGAGAGGTGACATGTAGACCATGTTCATCACTTGCAGTTCTCCTGAACTGGAAGAACAAGATTTGATAGGCGTGGTAGGCAAAAAGGCATTTATTGATTATGAGATGGCAGGTTGATTTGAAAGGAGTCTGCCAACAGGCCATAATTTCCTTAGATGTCTGTGTTACTGCCAGGCATGTGGAAACATACACAGAGTTATCCTGTAAGAAGGAAAAGAATCTGACATGTAGAGTAGGAAGGAATCACACATAGTCTCTGGAAGATGCAAATCTATGGAAAGGAGTAATGCCAAAAAATATGGCTAGCAGTAAGTTGTATCTGAAATTGCATCTGAGGGGTATGTTGGAAAAAGCTTTGGAAACACACATACTGAGACACCTTGTCAGAGAACACAGGGGGCAGCAGACCAGATACCTATAATCTAGGTTTTGTTTAAACACTTTTCTGAGAACTTTGATTGGTTTTAAGTGCTGCAATGGATGTTGGGATGAGGACCAACTCCTTAGGGCATAGAAATGATTGCAGTGAGCTACTGTGTTTCCTTTTTGCTATCAGGAAGATGTGATCAGATTTGAAGCAGTTAAGAAGGAAAGAGGCAAGGATGCTCTGGTACTTTTCAACATGCCAGTAAAACTAGGTTGTGCTTGTGAAGGATGAAGTGTTGGCACAGAGTTTTGACTGAACTGTTCCTGTCGTGAGAAAAAGAGGCTGAGGGAGAAAAAAATGAAATTGCTGTACTATGCTGGGAAGACAGCTGTGAAGGGTCATGTTTGCTGTTCCTGTGAGTGATTGATGGGGGGGAGTCAATCTTGTATTGACTACTGCTCCAAAATTACTGCTCCTATATCCCTAACTTTTCCAAATTGGTAGTGGCAGCAACAGCAGTCAGCTCAGGCAAAATAAGCAGAATGGCTGTTTGATCCTTTGCCTGCTTCCAGAACACTCTGGGCAATATCTACATTGCTTGGTTCTTAGGCAAGGCTGTAACTAAGTTGTATGCACTGACTTTAGAGAGGCGTTAGAGTCTTGACGCAAGGCTGTGACAGAACTTATTCAGTAAAATAAATGATAGCTCTTCTTGAGTTTTCTCCATGCAAGCATAGAAATATCCTCCTGAAATTAAATACAGCCTTTGCCACTTCAGACTCTTTAGCTGGTTCTGCCCTTCAGTACAGTGTCTCTGGCCCTGCTACCTTGCTTCTTTTCCTAACCATCCCTTTCTTCCCATTTCTACTTTTTAAAATTGTTTAGAAAATAGCTAATGACAATTAGAATTATTTCTGTGGCAAATTTCTGAGATTAAAAGCACCACCACAAGGAATGTAAGAAAGTAGCGACTTTGTGTGGTCCACTGAAGTGGATCTCATGGGGAATAATGGCACCATCAAATTTGGAGAAGATTAAACTGAATAGCACTGAGACAAAAAAAAACCCACCCCATGTTACCAACAGTGGAGCCTGCTAGGTTCTGGAATAGTCTCCTGAGGAATTACTCTAATCACTTTAAAGAAAGCACTGTTTTTTTAGTAGTCTCCAGGGAGATAGGCTAAGTGTAATCTACCAGGCCATTTTTATCTCTTCCTTATGTGTCTCTAGGAGTTGTAGTCATGCGCTTCATTACTTCAGTCACTGAGTTCAGAGAGTGAGATCAGCTATCAGAATTTCGTCTGCCAATCTATGGATTTAAGCACTGTGTTCACCAGTATGCTCCATTCTTTCCGAGGAGGAGAGACGTGAGGAAGGAGGAGGGTGACAGGGCAGGGAAGCTGCTGAGTTTAAGACTCATGGTTAGTATGCTGTGCAGACAGACAAATCAATCGGCCCCTGCCTGGGCATCTTAATCAGAAGCGTGTGGTTCACTGCAGTGGCTAAGTGCTGCTGTGCTGGTGATGGCTTCTTCTTCAGAGATGCTATTGATTGCTCTTCTCTCTTTTCTGAGAAGAGATTCCAACTGTGTAGACAGCATCACGGAGAGAGCTGGTGGAGAAGTGCTCTCTTACAGCTCTACAGGATTAGGATCGACAGTTTAATTTCCCTGGGGACAGGCAAGCTATCATTCTAATTCATCCAGACTAGTACGGGAAAGAGGAAGGAGATGCCTGTTTGAAAGGTCCATTGATTATCTGAATAAGCCTGGTGTAAGGCCAAAGAAGATGCAGTCCTAGAACCATGCAAACTGGGACCAGCGAACATGTGTTTGGGAAGTGTTTTTTGAGGAAACTCTACTTTCACAGTGAAATGAAAGAGAAGCATATTGCAGAATGACCTTTTCAGGGAGAAGAGAATCCCTGAGCTGGGTGGCATCAGGGTGGGGATGTTATAATCCTTTGGCAATGCCAAAATACCAGACGGTGAAAAAAACCCCATGAGATTCAGTGTAGGAGTACTTTTTCGTGTTTGTCTATATGTGCAGACATATGCTTATATCCTCTCCAGTAGTAGTCTTGTGACTTTTAAATTGCAAGTTTATTACATTAAAAAAAAAAAGGTGATGCACCATAGAATATTTTTTTCAAGAAAGCAGGAGATGCAATGTGAGCACACATACCACATTATGCATTTATGATAAATTCCTTTACAGCATAAGTAGAACTTTAAATCTCAAATTCCTTCTTTCTCCCTTAAAAATAAACCCCAAAACCAGCAATACCTGCATAAAACATTCCATGCTGAAAGCAAATTAAGTCTATCTAGTTAGCTGTTTAATGTGAACTATCCAATGACTTCCATGTCAGTTCTAGACTTCAGATATTCTGGGAATAGATTTACTTCTCCACAGTAGTCTCATCTGTTGTGTTTCATTCCATTGTATCATCAAGAAGAGGACAGTCAAGTCTGAAGCAGCGTTATAGTTTCTTTTTTTGAAAGAAGTGTTTATATGTGTACCAGTTAGTTGCCAGGTCTATGCAGATTTAGACATGAATTTTTGTTGACAGTTGCGTTGCAACACTGACCCTGTTACTATGTAGAATTCTCTCTCTGTTTTGTTTAGTTGTGAAAGACCTGCTATTGCAATTTGAGAGCTATTGAGAGTTAGCAACCTAACTACATCTTTCCTGGGTATGAATATTTTACCAAAGATAGATCCTGAAAAATGCAGCTGCTGCTTCTAACTTTGTGTCCTTATCCCCGAAAGAAACCAGGATGGAGTGCCACACAGTATGAAAGCAGGAGAGGGTAAGGTTTTAGTTGGAAGGCTGTGGGTGTTGCATGAGCAATTATGAGGATGTGAGAGAATCAGGAAGATTTGCTGGAAAATATTCAAGGGAGGAGAATATAGTCACCAAACAGATTCAGGTAGGGTTGAATCCATATCAGGAATTATATGTCTGTCTAAACTACATGTAGTTCTAAAGGAAGTAAATTATCCCCACATTGATTAAAACACTTCCTCAAAGGTACTGCAGATTTATAGTTAATGTAAATAGCAGCAGAGTGTTAGCTGTGGATTTGTATGTCAATGTGTATGTGTTAGGGGAAGAGAATGCTATTTTCTTTGTATTCACTACTGTCTGAGGTCTTGTTCCTCCTTTCCACCAATAAATCAACTGCCAACCTTGTTTTTTTATTTCTGGGCCCCTCTTGCCTCCGCGTTGACTGGCATGTGGGAGATTTGTGTATGTGGGAGCGCCCTGCTAATGCAGTAATGAGGGGTATAAACAGTGCAGCACTGAGACTGAGCTATCTAAATAACAACTTTTTGGTGAAGTTTTCACTGTTCTTATGTGCAGAGCACTGGGGAGGCTTGAAAAGAGATTTCCTTTTTGAGAACTGATTTGTTTTCTCGGTCTCAATAAATTGGGGTCAGATGAACATGAACCCAAAGAGCAGCTCTTAGATAGTCCTGATACTTACAGTGACACTGACGGAGTAAAAAGGTGGTGGAGGAGAGGTGTTGGGGGAAGAAGCCTTTGTCTGTGCCTGTTTAGCTGAAGCTGCACCGTATGGTGGCATGTAAAATATTAGAATTGCTCTCTGGCACTCGAGTGTGGTAAAATATTCATTCACTTGAGTCTAAAAGTACTGAGTGAGAAGAGATACAATGGGCCATTTTTCATAGCCTCTTTTATTCTCTAGGTGAAAACCAGCTTTATAACAATTTGTTTCATTCAGCATCTTTACCACATGCATCTCTTTATAGTGAAGCCATTTCCAAATGTATGTCTCTGATTCAGCCTCAGCAATAACTCCGTACCTCAGTGTTAACACACTGTTTGAAATGAAGAGGCACAGATAGATGACAACATAAAACTAAACCAGGGAACAGCGTGTCGATAAGCTTTTGAGTACTGTCCAGTTATGCTATGCTGACACTAAAACACATTATCAAGTGCTGATGGGTTTAAAGGATGGCATTTTAATTTTCTTCTTGTTTTAGTTCCAAACCTTGATGAAAAGATGTGTAGAGTTCAAGAAGTCAGTCTCTGTAATTAGAGATTGGAATGCCCACCATAACAGTTCTCAGTCTTTTCCTTACTGTGACATATCTTAAAGTCCTATAATGTCTTTGCCTCCCTCATCACCCAGTCATGCAGGAAAGGCAATTGCTTGGGTTAGTCTGGGAACTTGGGAGATAGTGGTCTCTACTATGGATTGCAGGCTTTGACAGCAGTTTGTGCATTTTGTTAAGCAACCTATCATGTGGGATTTCGCACTCATTAAGTGGAGCTGCTACTCAGTCAGCAGCTAGTCTTAATTACCACATATTGCTACAGGGTAAACCACGCATTGTATCACAAAATGGCTTTGGACAGAGACCACAGAAATTCTGTGGGTAAATTGCTATGTGGATTCTATTAATTCATTAAAAGTTTTCCCAATTCAGCCCAGTAGTTTTTGTTAGAGCAACTATTTACACATTCAGAAGCTAAAGGAAAATAAATGTTTAACTGAAAGTTTTCATGCAAGCATATACAAGCAGTGTATTGTAACATTTCAGCCCATCTAGATATTCTAATTAGAGCTGTGATTGCAGCTAGTGCTCTTTCTGATGAGACCCAAGAACTAGATCAGAACTGAAGGGTGAGACATTTGACTCACACACAGACCTTTCCAGTGCTCTTGCAGAGCAGCACATGTATTCCCTGCCTGTTGGTGATTGTGAGGTAGTGGTATGGTCATGCTGGTTTTGGGCTGTATTGGGCTGCTAAACTCTGAAAAAGATGAAAATATTCCACACTTTTGAGCATTAGATTCAGGAATTTACCTATTTCTTCCACTTATTTCTTATTTCTATTTTACCTATTTCTTCTGTTTTTGTTCTCCGGCTTTTTGGAAGTTAAGCACAATCTAAATCTAATGTTTTACCAGCTGTGTATTTGGGAGGGAAAAAGGGTATTGAGTATTGGGCTATACAGATGTGGGCACCATAGGGTGATACCTCTGTCATGACCTTGTCTAGCACACTCTGCAAGAAAAACCAGAGCCCTTGAATCTCAGGCTTTGCAGAGCTGTAAGGACAAAATGCCTATCTTTGTGCCATGCCCTGAAAAAAAATCTAGATATTTTTATCTCGTTGGTCTTAAACAGTGAAACTTAGGACAAAGCTTTGAAATATATTTGTTTTCAAAGGTGATCAAGAAGATGATGTCAGACTCTTTTCAGGGATCCCCAGCAAAAGGATAAGGAGTAATGGACATAATACAAAACACAAGAAGTTCCAACTCAACATGAAAAAGAACTTCTTTACATTGAATGTGACAGAGCACTGGCACAGTGTGCTGAGGGAGGTTGTGGAGTCTCCCTGTCTGGAAACATTCAAAACCCACCTGCACAAGTTCCTGTGTCACCTGCTCTAGGTGACCCTGCCGTGTCAGGGTAATTGGATTAGCTGATGTCCAACAGCACCTCCCAGACCTGATCTGTAGCACAGTATTCACTCAGTTCTGGACTCAGTTTGATTTTTTTTTTTTTTTTTTTTGAACAGCAGGAGCTCAATTATGCAGCAGGATTTGGCCCTTATTTGTCTGAAGCTGACAGAAAAATTAATGTCTGATGAAGACTGAATAAGGCATAGTAAAAAGTAGATTCTTTCTATGGACAAGGTGAAAATAAGGGCCAACTCTGCTGGAGAACATCTTTGTAAACCAAAGAGTTTGCAGTGTGTTTCAATGTGACCTCCCATTCCCCCTCATTATCTTCTACTTATTAACCCTGATCTAACTGTTATTGATAGCTCTATTATTCTGCTTGGGACAGCAGTGACAGTCTCACTGACCTTGCCCTGGGTGATCAGAAACTCATTTAATGCTCAGCATACTCTTTGCAGAAGTATACTGAGGGAAAAGGAAATTCAGCATGAGAAGCAGGCATGTGTTTTTACATGGATTTCTTGTGATACTTTCAATTATCTCAAGAGGTGCATTATTCTCCATTAAATATACTCTGAAAACTTGTCTAAATTCCTCTTCAGTCAGAGAGATAAAGGTTGCGATAAGAACAAGAGAATAAGAATTGCTAATCCTTGATGCTGCATAGAGTTAATAGTGGAGAAATGGCCCAGGAAAGCAAGAGTAAATGAAAAACTAAGGGCCCAAGACTTTACGTGCTTTCATGATTCACTCTTACTAGGCTGTCTACCTCTTGGGCAGTATCAGCTGCTTTCTGAACATTCAGTGTTGCAGAAAGTGAATTTTCACTTCCCACTCTCATATTTGCATAGTTGATTTATTTGCTAAGTGACAACACTTCTGTTCTATAAAATGTATATAATCACAAGAATTGCCCACTGTCCGGGCCAGATCATGAGCACTTCATGTACATGGAGAAAAATTGAAACTCTTAGAAAAAAATAAATGAGAATTGTGACTGTCTGGTTCTTCCCTGAAGACTGGAATTTTATGGTACTCTGGCTTGGTACTGAGGCTTAGGTTTTTACATATGAAGTTGCAAGACTTAGGCTGTAAGAAATCAATAAATTTGTATTTATTCAATCTTATATAGATACATTTGTGTATAATAAAGTCATAGTGTATCATTTTTTTGTGAAACAAATGGTTAAAAAAGTTCATCTTCTGTAGTAATGACTTCCTTCTTTTATAGCTCTTAGTTTCAGCAATGGAATAGTCAGCCTGTTGATTAGACACTGGTTTGAATTCCCTGTTTTGGTGCACTTGCATGTAACTCCACTGCTTGCATCACACATGCCATGCAGGAATATTTAATTGCTTTAAAATAAGGTCATTGATGGAACTAAAACAGATGTGCTTTCCATCTGCTCACACAAACAGGCATATAAGTGCTTTGGTTTTAGAAAAATACTGTTTTGAAAATCTAGTAAATCTAGTTTCACCATCAAACTAGACCTTTTAGTCTTAAAGGAGATAATTTTGTTGGCATACTGGCTAATTGGAGATGAGAAGGCTGAGATTCTGAAAATGGTGGGCTAAATTGCATACAGACACATGAAAAACCACACACGTTCTTTATTTCAGTGGTACTTCATGTCATCACTCCTAGTGTCAGCAGAAAACCTATAAAAATAAATTATCTGTTTAATAAATGTAGAGCACAGGAGGGTACAAAATAATATTTGGTTAAAATGAGAGGACATGGGTTTTTCAAAAAGAATTTCCGAATAGTCTATCAAAAATAGTTTCAGCAATGGGAAAACCTCAAATGTTCATTCCTCCTGGATGTTGAAATATTAGGATCACACAAGGTGGATCAGCTTTGGAAAAAATTCTGTTATCAGTGTAAAAGTGCTCTTTAATGGATTTCTGATTTTTTGGATTTGTTTTATATTTACCTTTATATTTCATGCAATTGGCTCCTGATGCTCTATTTCTTTGTTACATTTGTGTGTCTTCAGTAGTATTCAAGAAGCAACAGATTAGCTGCTACTGAGTAACTGAAGGTAATAAAATCAAAACATGTTCTTATCACTGACATTTCTCTTCTTTCAGGGATTCCTGATTAGAGACTGATCTAAGGCAGAAATAGCCAGATTTGCATGAAACCATAATTGTGTGGATAAAATGTAACAACCAGGCAGAGCTCAGTAGGTACTGTCCCTGTTTATGTTGGGGCTGAATTTGTCCTTGAAAATTCTAACAAGTGAGGAAAGGATGGTTAGGCCACAAGCAGGGATTGACAAATCCAGTTATGAATTATGTGTTTATCCTTTGGGAACATTGAAAACATCTGAATATGGTGTCCTGTAGGTGTTAAATTGTCCAAGAAAATCATAGAATCATAGACCTTTTAGATAATTGAATCCAGCTGCTAACCCAGCGCTGTGAAGTCCAACACTAAACCTGTAGTGCTCAAGGACAAGATTTAATGGTGGACTCAGGAACTGTTCAGAACTGTACTGCTCACTTAACTTTCTAGCCTCTTTGCTATTTAACCTCCAACTCAGTTGTCTGGAGTGTTTCTGCTTCCCTTCTGGTGCCACAGAAGTCTGAATTCTGAGTGTGTTCTTTTTGGGCTTGAATCTCTGTGGTGCCAGTGTGAATGAAGGCAGGGTCACTGATGTCAGTGAAGGACCACACGTAAGTAGTAGGATTGCATGGAGTCAATCATGTTGGGTGAATGTCCTACTGAGAACGTAGCAGAAGTGCTACCTTCAAAAGTACTGCAACATTCATCTTCTAGAGAAGCAGTTTGGCTGATATGTCATATTTGTAGGTTCAGAAAAGAAAAAGGAAAGGTGATTACAAAACTAAAAATTTACATCTGTACACACCTGTATCTTTAAGGGTGTTTGTTTAAAATCTAAGTGTGATTCTCCGGGAACTGGGTTTGAAACTAAAATGTTCTGTCCCTCAACATATGTCAGTTATCTGACTTGTACTGAGATGAATCTTCCATTGCTTTGACTGACCACTACAATAATTACCCAAGGAGCTGATTTTACTGTATCTCTATCCCACGATTAAGATATATGTTTACTTTGCCTCTTTGCACCATAAATCTGGCATATGTCTGTGGTGAATCTGTGAGACTGCTCTGAGTGCAATGAAATAAATTTATGACTGCCAAAATAATTCCATTTCCATTGCTGAAGCTCAGAGAGAATCAGATTTCAGAACCCAAGCTATTCAACGTTGACCATTAAGGACAACCTAGATGTAGAGGAGAATGGTGAAGAAAGGCAAAATAATAGGGAAAACTTTCTCAGAGAAAATATTTGGAGTCACCTGTAACTGCTGAAAACACCTCATTTTTCTAAGAAGGTAAAATGTTGACATTTGTTTTTTCAAATCTTCAGCGGTTCCTCGAGTGTCCCTGAACTACTCTCATCCTTTCTTATTCCAGTGGTAACTAACTGTGGGAGCAGCAGTATTTTGGAATGTTTGATTTGTTAAAAATTTTCTGAATTAAGATTTTTTACCCTTCAGGGGCCATGCATGTATTGGGAACTTAATACCATCTTATTCATCAGTGTGACTAGAGGAAAAAGGAATAGAATCTGAATGTCTCCAAACACATCACTGAAAGATTACAAAGGTTGTGGGGAAGGAACATGTGGAAATGCCCTTATCAGGTGTGTTCTGGTGCATGTGTAGTCTAAACACTCCTGCTTGAAAACCCACAACCATAGAGTGTATGAACAGGGCAGAGACTCACCGCAAGGCCCTCCAAGAGGATGGAAAATTTTCTTTAGAACCTGGGCCTTTGGAAATTTCAAGTTGCTAAACTATGTTCTTGCTGAGAATGAGAGCTTCAGTTTTTCCAAGGCTTATTAACTAAATGACAGGTTTTTGTAAGGTCTGTAAAGACTGTCTCTCTGATTGCAAAAGAACTCCCTCAGCTTCCCTTCCAGACTTCAATGCCTGATTCAAAACAGGAAGGCAATAAATTACAGTCACAATAATATCTTAGTACAACTAAATATTTTCCAGTGGATATATTCTCAGAAACTGGCTTTGGTTAACTTTCATTCACAACACTAATGGTAGTCAGCCTGCCAGATACCTGGCATTCAAACTGCGTTTCAGGCCATGTAAGTGGGATGACAATGTAGCATCTAAGGCTGCCAGACAATTTTCATTATAAAGACAGGCAGAACTCTCAACTTGGCTGATAGTGGATCCAGTTTATACAGTGCAATTTCAGAAAAGAACTGTAGATGTCCATTTGTTCACAGACGGGCCAGGAGTCATTTTCCCCACTCAGGCCTTATTCCATGAGAACAGCTGGAGTATTGTCTGAATAAGGATTGCATTATTAAGTTGACAGCATGGGAATAGGAGGTGGCCTTTATCAATGGATTCTCTAGAATCACAGTCCAGTCATTTCAGTGATCTGTCATTGTGAAAATCTGTGCTAAATATTGTTTGCGTTCAAGATTTCATTAAAAGATGAAGAAGCCATGGCTTCTCAGGTGAGTTTTTAGGAAGAATGTTGCTACTGAATCCATGCGTAGTGCTGGAGATAAGATTTATTCATAGTTTTCTTTAGCCAAGAAGGATCATTCTGTCTAGCCTTGCGTGTATCGTGGGCAAATTAGACCCTCATGGGTTTTCTAGCATTGAATTTAGCACTAATATTGAATTGTGCTGGATTCAAGTTTATCAATTCAAAAAAATGTTCATGAAAAAACTGGCAATCTGGTACTTCTTTGGGTAGTTTCTGTGAAGGTTTTTTATTTTCCAGGAATTGCTTCTTGCTTTGTCTTCATGGTTAGACTGAAAGAGTCCTATGGTAAAAAGTACCATCTTCCTGTAGGAATCTGTGTGAAACAATCAAATTACAATTATTAATATAATGATAAAATCATTAATATGTTTAGTTTCATTTTAAAATTGCACTAAAAATCTCTTTCTTCCTGGTTTAATACTCCCTTTTATAGTACTTCTCTGTCCTTACTTTCTCAGGAAAATACATCTTCAGAATTTTTTACAAATTATTGTCCAACAGAGGACAAGTATTGTTGAATTAAAAAGGAAATAAAGACTCCACCTGTCTTTATAGAAAGAAAGACGCAGTGTTTAAAAAATGTTTAAGCCTGTATTAAAGTTAATGATTCAGTGGGGGAGAAAAATCACTGAAGTCTGTACATCTTAAAGGGCATCTGGAAGTGCAGTGTACATTTCTTCTGTGTAACAGCAAACTGTTAGTCAAAGTATTTTGAGTGCCCTGCACTTGAAGATACCGAGAGTGATTTACCAATACTATCGAGAAGGACTCGTAGCGCTGTGTTGACAAAGATAAAGTAGTGTCCTCTTTCTGCAGAGGAGAAAAGAGGCACACCAAGTGACATTAGGGAATTAAGATGAGTCTAAGGAAAAACTGAACCCGGAAGCCCAAAAGCTCAGTTTCTTGGTTTCTCTGGTTGATACCCAGAAAGAATTAGCTGCTCATGGGTTTTAAAAACACAACTTGACATTTTTTCTTGGAAAAATCATAGAATAATTTAGTGTTGAAAAAGCTTAGGATCATTGAATCCAACTGTAAGCTTAGAAAATGTTGCTTTGTGTTAAATATAGAATTATCATACTAGTTATAAGATCTCATATAAGTGAAAAGAGGTACAAAAGTGCTATAGTTCTGTTCAGTGTAATTTCAAGTTTAAATCCTATTACTTTTCTTAACTCAAGTCTGTTCTTGGATGTAGGTGTAATTGATCATTAATGCAAGACACTGCTGTTAGGCAGAAAGGTAATTCATCTCATGTTAGCTTCTTTATTTCAAAGACATAAAATACTTCAAGTAAGATGAAAATGAAGTGTTTAAAAATCCCACACTGTGAATCACTGATCACTGCCATACTTTCTCCATTTCCAAGGTTGAAAGATGTTATTTACTTTTAAAAACATTCAAAGATTTAATCTGTGATGAAATAAACCACCTTATGCTTTGAAAGGAAGCATGGGACAACAGAAGTTCCATCACATCTGAAAAGTATTGAGATGCCAAAAGAGACCAGTAAATAGCATTTATGCACACAGCAGGGTGCCAAATAAGAGAGGAGGAGCAGCTAATGAGAAAAAAAATGGTGGTTTAAGAAAATATCCAGATTAACTGAATTGTTGCTACAATGATACGTATCAACAAAGCACATAGGTACGATGCTCTGATCAGGCACAGCAGGAATGTGCATGTCACAGAGATTTTATACCAATGCCTTCAAGCTCTTCTGCTGTCATCAAATAAATGCTGAAAAGGTTTGAGTAGAGTTAAGTGTATTTTAAAAATAGATTCTTCAGTAGGATTCCCCAAAACATCCTGTATGCTGATAAATCCATGCAAGGTATATAGTCACATTTATTATTTGCATTTTGGAGGCAAAGAAACAGAAATAGAGGGTAAAATTACAAATACCAAATTACAAGAGAAGTTCTAGGGCAGAATTTAAGTTCTTACCCTACATGTCTTCTAATATGTATTAGAGGAGTGGAATTGTTTCCTTCCCCCAAGAAGCAGAATTGAACCATTCTAAATATAAACAAAACTAAAAAAGAAAGTATGAATTGATTCTCAAAGGGTTAATCTGCTAGTCAGAATTTAAATCCTGCTTGATGTTGTTACCTGGAGTTATCAGAAACGTCTATGATACATTTTAGCACAAATTCAAATCAACTTAGACTAAGAAAGCAAAATATGAAATTACAAACAGCTAACTTTAAGCTGCTTTCAAAAATATTGGGGCAGTGGCTTGTGTATATGAAGGAGAGAAAAGTCCTTTGGCTTTGAGTTCACTAGTTTTGTTTCTGTGCCTTTGTGAACAGGATTGACACCATGGTGGAATGAGGGGTGCTTTGTTTCAGTGGGAGCCTTATTTTGGAGAGTTTTTTGAAGGTGAATTGATTCTGGAAATTATTAGCCTTATGGCAAGGACTTCCAGTGTCAGTCTTGCTCCACAGCTCCTTCATATTCATAGCTAGGATGAGACTGTTTGCTGAACAGCATTATTGAATTACTGAGCTACTTATATAACATGGATCCAAACAAAAGAGCAAATGGCACAAGGAACTGGGAACTTTCATGATGCAAGTTTTCCAATTGAAAAAAAATAGTTGCAATTGAACCAAATTTTTAAATACAAACCCAACAATTTCTGAGAACTAATGAGTGCTGGGGCTTTTTATGCAGGAAATATAAAAGTGATAACTTTAATGCACCAGGTATGATTTTAATTAAAAAGTATCTATTATTTTGTTTCAGTGGAAAAATCAGCTTTCATTTCTTTGGTTTAAACACTTAAAAACCTTAAAAAACCCAACAAAAATGCCCAAATAAATCCATCCTATACATATAAATGTCAATATGAAATTAGAGGTTTAATTTAGTTTTATTGAGCATTAACAAATTCTTTGATACTTCCCTTCTCACAATTTTTTGTGATTTTATTTTTTTAATAAAACAATCAACCGGTTTTTGTATTCTTAATTGAACAGTCCTTATGGTATGGAAAGAATACTAGTGCTACCCTACTGGAAGTGCTGGAGAGCTTAGAGAAAGGGAATCTGGATTTGAGGGTTATGTATTCAGCTCATTTTGGAACTTGTGCAGCTTTGAACAAATCACCTTCATTTCTAGTTCTTTAGCTGTCCAAACACGAAAGGAAAATAAATGCTTTCCTTCCTCAAAGAAATGCTGAAGCTCAGATGGGAACTACTGGAGAAGGACAAAGCACTGTGTAATATTAGCTTTGTTAATCCTGGTCAGCCCATTTGTTTCTCAGAAAAACTGCAACAGAACTGAACTGCCTCTGTTCTTATATTTGTATTTCCTCAGTGTTCTCCATCCTGTCTCCAAACTGAACAATTTCAGCTGTTGCTAAAGGGTTTAAAACTCTTGATTTGTGGCAATAACTTCCACAAAGATGCATTACGGGCACTGAAGTGATTATCTTGAATGGGCAGAAAAAGACAACCTAACTGGCAATTGCATTCCAGTGTCTGCCCCTCAGCATAGCACCTGCTTTTCTGACTTACTACTCCATCTCAGAGAGCTTTATTCATTAGTAAGGGCCATTCAAGCATTTAATGGAGCTCTTTACATTGAAACAGCTTTATTTGCTCCTATCTATCTTCTAGGCTTCTTTTGCCAAAGAAAAGTCCTTTAAAAGGATGCTGTTTTGCTATGACTGTTCAATGAGCTCCTCCTTGCTCTCCTGGGTAGTTTTGCTGCCCCTTACCTGCAGGTGGAAAAGGTACCCAATAAAGCAAAATTATATTTTTTATTATTATTAATTTTTAAATCTCCAGGCAAGATATTAAGAGAATTCATCTAGTTGTTGCATATACTAAGATGCTGTTGTAAAGCTTTGGTTTATAACACTTAGAGTGGCTCAGAGGATTTTAGCAGTATGTACATTTTTAAATTTGTATGATTCCTAGGGGTTTGGAACTTGTACTAGATTATACCTACAGGCACACTCTAATACTACAAGTAACCAATTATTTTGGTTTTAATAGAATTTTAAAACTCTCAGAAATACAGCCCCTGAGCATGGGGAATAAGATGCTTAGGAAATCCTAGGAAGTAAATGAACTTAAAATTAAACCCAAGTCATGGTGCAAACAACACACGGGTAAGAACAATGACAATAATATATTCAAATGAAAAATTAGCCATTTCATTGAAAAAAAGAAAAAGCAAAATTGAACTATTAATTTTTGAAGATCCATAAAGATCCATATATAATGTCACCTATTTGCAGGATTCTGCACAGACAGCACGACTAGGCTATGAGCTTAGTCCTGTTGTGGGAAAAGTGCATGTGAGAAAGTTGGAGCCTTCTCACTTAACTGCTTCTACCTTAAATACCCAATTGAGCAGGTAAATAAGTAATTCTCTCTGGACCTAGAGATTGCAATCCATCTGGGTGTAAAAGTTCCAGTGGCAAAGTCCTGTGGAATCAATTATTTTTACTGTTCAAGGCTATGAATGTTTTTCTGCTGAATTTTAGATTTTAGAGTTTGGTTCAAGCTATATAAGTAATGGTCCACATTTATTTTTCACTGGTAGCTTCTGACCATCACCTGAATCTGAATCCTGGCTGCACCAAATTTCCTCTTCCTGTTGTGATGCACAGAATACTTTTGGGCTTCCAAATTACTGGTTTTAGACTTGGAAGGCTTAGTCCTGATCCTTTTAAAATTGGCTTTATCCTGTTGTCAGAATGGTCTTTCTTTAAGTAGGAGGAAATATCCTATTAAATAGGCAAAAGTAAATTGCTTCTGTATTTCGTTCATTTTAGGCTTCAGTCTTCTTTCTTTAAAAGATTACTGTCTGTTAAACCATATTCAATAGTGGGTCCGTTTCTATAGAGGTAAAGGTATGATATACTTTCAGTCTGAGTATTCCAGTCAAGGAAGTTTAGAACTTGACTAGCATGCTCCAGTTCCCATTTTTTTGTTGCATTCTTTGTTGTTGTTCAAGGTATTAGTGTGTGCTCTAACTACAAGTAAGATATCCTATGCAAAATACTCTGAAAACATTTATGGATGTGCAATTACTGTGCAATAAATATGTTTGGCTATATGCCGTTGCTGTGTATTGTTAATACTCATAACTCAAGAAGTATTTAATTTTTAACATTTTCATTTTCTTGCACTTGAATGAGAGATACTTTAAAAAATTTAAAAATATGTGCCAAAGTGAAAAGACAGGTTAATAACTGCCTGTTAACTTTTGTGTCTCTATCCTAGTTTTCCAACCGGTCTGAAATTAAATTTATATTCAAGACACCATACAAATAATATAGTATGAAGATAGACCAATTTTTTCCCCTTAATATAGTGTTACAAAGTCTGTGATATTACTCAGGGTATAAATTTACCGGATAAAGTAAGATCTTTCTCTGGGATAAATTAGTCTGCCACCTCTTGTAGCAAATAAAAGCAGACTTTTCTGTATCATCATTGATGGAAATAATCAGGGAAATAGTACAGAGGGAAAAAAAAAATCTCTCTTTTTATGTGATATAAAGTCTTTAAAAATGTACCACAGGCCCATAGCATGCTTGAAATGGCTGAAAAAGACACTGGTTAGCTGTTACTCATCTCAGATACGGCTTGTGGCAGTCAGCTTCTGGTTAAATCCTTATTCAAAAGCCAGTGGGAACCTACACTGTTTCTCTCCATTTAAGCTAATTGATTTTCACATTTATATGTAATTGCAAACCATAAACCCCATAGATAATATGGAAACATTACTCTATAATTCTGTGGCCAGCTTTGGCTTTGAAGAAACAAATGGAGTTTCCTACTCATTGAATAGACTCAAAGGCAATGATTTTTTCCGTTCTGCTTCCTGTAGTCACTTATCCCCACTGAGTGCTAAAAACTCGAGAGTGCCACAATGTTTACTAGTACTGTTTAAGTCAACCTATAATAAACATAGACTTGAACTTCCACATTGAAGCTTAGGAGACCAGATTTATTTTCCAGAGGAAATCTAAAAGCTTCATTTAGTTCTGTAGCTTTGACTTGTCCTAAATTCATAACAAGAGTTAGGCTATGGTTCTGACTGCGATTCATGTTTTGCCAGATGGGTACAAGCCATCATCTGCCAAAAGCACAGCATGTTTCATCATGAAATACAGTCCACAGTAGCATGTCAAAATTCTTTTGACTGAAAATTAGACAGGGCTGTGTCTGAAATTTGTGCAACCTTTCCACTTTGAATTATCTGTTTAGATAAATATAAGTGCTGCAAGAGATCAAATGGCTCATTTCTGTTTGAATATTGGGAAAGAAATATTTAGATTAACACCAAGAGATTATTCTGTTTATTGGCATGTATTGGTATCTCCAAGTAGAAATCTGTGTCTACTCACAGGCCAGGAAAGAGATTTCCCTACATTGCATTTGGCTGGTGCTACTTGTTCGACAGCATACGGAAGCTATTGCTTTTTAGGGTTGTTAATCCATGGAACTAAATCATTCACATCATTCACAATAAAAAGATTTAAACACGTGTTTTAGGTATCATCTTTATCGTGGCCCAGAGAGTGGAATTCATTATTGCCCAGTGTATTCTATGCTGTTTGTTCAGCATCTGCTTTTCCTTCATAACTAGATTTAGGCAAAGAAATTACACAGAGTTCATATACAGAAAAAAAGTTTAGCAGCGAACAAACCAAAACCAATCTCTTTGCATTTCTCTTTGTGAATCAAAATCAGAACATAAAGAAGTCTGTTCCCTGAACCAGTGAGACTGTTCAGTAACTTAGATTATAGGTTGGATATATCTGTATTCAGTCTCTCCATAGTGGAGCTTTGCATGAAAACATTTGTCATTTCATTTCACGTAATTTACATCAGTGAAATGTGGAGATGCCAACAGTTGTTCCATACTTTTTGTCACTGCAGCAGATTCATGAGGTGCTGCTTTCCTTCATTGTCATTATTAGAAAAAAAGAGTAATGTGAGAAATGAAGTAGAACTTCAGCACTTGAATTTTGGATGTTGCATTTTCAAAGTTTTCTTAGAAGAGCAATGTAAGGTAGGACGATTTGTAGCAACACTGAATCCTAAACATGTAACTGCATTTCTTCCGTTGAAATTCTTCCCTGATTCTATTTGGGCTCAGCTACCATAATGTATATTATAGTCTTTCAGGAAAAGAAAATAAGCAATCATTTTTGGAAGATAGAAGTGACAGTACAGATATTTTCACTGTGATTATGAAGAGCCATGAGATTCAAATTGACTGGAATACTGTGTTTTGCATAGTTTCTCATATTAGAACAACTAGTATCCTAAATACTATCCTTTCTGCTTCTCTTTATGCTTCATTGGGGAAATAAAATACAGTGTGAACAGTCCATAACAACACCTATGGGAAATCCTTAGACTGATTGCAATGTCCAAGCCGATGTTCTTACCCCTTCATTACTGTACTGCCTTTTTATTTACTATTATTTCTTTTCTGAATGCTAGAATTCTGTGCTCTGTAGCATAAGGCTTAGATTGCGGTGGAGCAGCTCCTTTGCCTCATAAGTTTTGGTCTCCACCTGAAGAGGAGGAGTGGAATTGGGATCCATGGATTCCCAATTTGCTTAGAGTAATGGAAGCAAATTTAGGTTTCTTTGGAACTGGTTTACTGGCTGATCATGTGTGGAAAGTGAATGGCACTAAGAGTCTTTTGTCAGGGAGAAGCAAAACATACATAATGGTTTAAAGAGAGATTGCTCAGTGGTATGTTGTCTTGAAGGTGCCTGGGAAAGATAGCAGTTATGTTCATTGGATTTGGCCTTGATTCCTTCTTCTTTTTTGTAACACTAGTGACTATTATTGCCATGCAGCTGTGATGGTGCTGAATTAAGCAAGCAGTGGTTTACTCCAGGGTCAAGCAAGCTGCCAGTGTTTCTAGTTTAATATACATTCTTTGCTGTATTCAGAGGAACATGTAAAGCAAACCACTGTGTTAGTTACAAGCTGTGTACAGTGAAGAATGGGAAATACTGTGGCAGAGTGGCAGCTTACTGCAGAGAAGGGCTACAGCATGACACATCAGAATAACAAATGCATTACAGATCTATTTTAATTTGTCCATCTGTACTTAATCTCTAGCATTGTAATGAAAAAGAGAGGAATAGAGGAGCTTAATTTATTTTCTTAAATATAGTAGTAAAAGGCTGTCCATGGCTTAGAAGGGTGCACTCATCACTGTATTAAAAACTGTCTGGATGGGTAGGTCCAAAGAATGGTGGTGAATGGAGTTATATCCAGCTGGGGGTCGGTCATCAGTGGTGTTCTCCAAGGCTCAGTATTGGGGCCAGTCCTGTTTAATATCTTTATCAATGATCTGGACGAGGGGATCTAGTGCACCTTCAGTCAGTCTTCAGATAACACCCATTTGGGTGGGAATGTTGATCTGTGGGAGAGTAGGAAGGCTCTGCAGAGAGATGTGGACAGGCTGGATCAGTGGGCCAAGGCCACTTGTATGAGACTCAACAAAGGAATGTGCCGGGTCCTGCACCTGGGTCACAACAACCCCAGGCAGTGCTACAGGCTGGGGAAGAATGGTTGGAAACCTGCCCTGTGAAAACCTGCCCTGTTGACCTGCCCTGGTCAACAGCCATCTGAACATGAGTCTGTGTGTGTGTGTGTGTGTAGCCAAGAAGGCCAGTGGCATCCTGGCCTGTGTCAGAAATAGTGTGACCAGCAGGACCAGGGATGGGATCGTCCCCCTGTGCTTGAGTCTGGTAAGGCAACACCTTGAATCCTGTGTTCAGTTTTGGGCCCCTCCCTACAAGACAGACATTGAGGGGCTGGAGTGTGTCCAGAGAAGGGCAATGAAGCTGGTGAAGGGTCTGGAGCACAAGTGTTGTGAGGAGCAGCTGAGAGCTGGGGTTGTTCAGGAGAAGTGGAAGCTCAGGGAAGACTTTATCACTCTCTACAACTGTCTGAAAGGAAGTTGTGGTGAGATGGGGGTCAGTCTCCTCTTCCCAGTAAAAAGAGTGGGACAAGAAGAAATAAGTAGTAGGACAAGAGGAAATGGCTTCAAATTGCACCAGGGGAAGTTTAGATGGGATATTTGGAAAAATTTCTTCCCTGGAAGAGTTGTCAAACATTGGAATGGGCTGCCCAGGGAAGTGGTTGAGTCACCATTCTTTGAGGTGATTAAAAGATGTGTAGATGGGCTGCTCAGGGAGATGGTTTAGTGGTGGACTTGGCAGTCTTAGGTAAGTGATTTGACTTGGTGACCTAGAAGGCCTTTTCCAACCTCCACAATTCTACAATTGAATGATTCTAAGGTAAATCAGAGGATGGAAAGGCAGCCAGCAGCTATCAACTTAAGAAGCAATGTTAGGGAGTGATTCCGCGGAGACCGGCTGGTGTGTGCTTGCTGTCCTGATCAAAATAGTTTCCATTTAATCATCTGATTGGATATTCCTGTTGCTTTCCATTGCATTATTCTTCAGGTAAGTTGGACTGGCTTGTGATCTTTTGTCATAAGGGGTTGGGAGTTCTGCCAGTGATTCCCTATAGCCATACAGGAGTGCTTTTAAGTTGCGCCCTCTAGAGTAGAAAGGACGGGGTTTGTCCTGTTGATCTGTCTCTAAACTTTTAATCCTTGCTCCAGAATTTGCTCAGGTGGTGGAAAGAGTTGTTTGTCTAATGATGTCAGTGGAGTCATGTCCAGACTTGAAGTCTACCTGCTCATTTCCCTGTACAGCTCTGCATTGCTGCACAAGTATCTTTCCTGCCACTTATCTATGGGACAATAGCACAAGTCCTGAGCTCTTTTTTGTAACACCATCCATAGGTCAGTATTCAAGATAAACACCATACTGAATATACACCTTTTTTTTTTTTTTTTTGTAGATTCTCTAAGAAAGTGTGAGTCAAGCTGGAATTGTTTGAGACAACAGTAAATTATTGGGTAGGGGTTATTTTCCCTTAGGAATAAAAATGACTTTAAAGCAGTAGAATTTTCTAGCATGTCAGAATTATAATTACTGCAACAAAAGGAGGCCCTAATTACCTCTAATCCTTCCTATGTCTACCAAATGTAATCTGAATTTTAGGTGCTGATTCTGGCCATCTGTACTGTGGGCAGAACAAGATGAGCCTAGGGTTGTATTTCGAGATGACTGAAAGGTGCAAAGTAAACAATATCAAAAATGAAAAAGAAGCTTGGAACTTTGAATGGGCTCCTGGGATCTGACTCATGCTTTCTGCTTGACAGTGGCCTTTTACATTAATCTAAATATGTGACATGAATATTCATGAGCGATCCTGATGAAACATGCCATACAACTTTTCAGCTGTGCTTTTAGATTCTCCACCTGGTTACTTAAAGATGCCATTGGTATGCCGTTAAATTGTGGATTATTTTATTCATTATGATGGATTGAATGTAGTTTCAAGATATAATAATCAAGAGATTTTTCTTTTCTTATGCACCTGTACTTGCCTTCCAGATATCATTCCTTTGAAGTCTTAGAGAATTTCAGTGGAGATTTTAAACAAAAGCTTAGTTTTTAAACACATGAAAAATTACTAATTCTTTAACAAGACTCATCATAAGACTGCTTATAATACATGGAAATGATGCCATCAGAAACATAGTGAGACTTTCTCTTAATTGCTTTGGATTTCTCCTGTACAGTGACATGGACAACAGTCATTCACTCCTAACAGGAATATTCTTTTTTACGTGGAAAAACCTTGGTCTTTGTGTGCAGCTTGTTGTGCCGTGCTTCTAGGCTTCTCATTTGGTCTCACTTTCGAAGTTCTTTTCACAGCTATATTGCCAGGCTGCTACTGTCCCCTACCCCACTTTATTATGGGGCTGGATGGCTGCCTGTGCTGGATAAATTGTATTTTCTTTGTCAGCAGTTGATAGTGCCTCCTTTGAGATCATATTGGTGATCACTGTTGTGATATGATCTTTCTTTAGTGTTTAATCCCCAAAAGAACAAGATCTGTTCCTTGGCTTCCTCTCAGTTACAAAATCTCCTGTGCTCCCCTTTTGTTTTTGTAGCCTTTGTGTTTTGTTTTGCCTGGAATTCATGATTCTGTATTAGGATTTCATAACGAGCCTATTTTGAGTTAACTGAAGCTGCTAAACCACATCAAATGATTCAAAGATCACTCATTGTGAAGTACGTGATATGTATAATGTTTTTTATTGTCATGTACTCCTTGCAGGTACAGAACACAAAGCTGTATGGATATTTGTCAGTTTTCTGCAGTTATGGAGAATTTAAGCCCTCATGGCACTTGGATCTGCTCCTCGCTTCTTTCGCACAATTCACTCTAGCCCCTGGCAAAGTGCAACGCTCAGAATTATATCTGAGCAGAGAATTTGACGTCTTCAAAGTTAAATATCTCCATCCTTTGACTTCAGTTTTGTTACAAGTGAGACCTAAAGCTCCCACTACCTGTGTACTTTGTCAGCTTCAATTTCATCGTCCTTTCACAGAGACAGAAGACAGTGTTGTCAAGATCACTTATGCTATGTACAGAAGTGTTGACTAACCAAACCTGGTACTTACCTAGATGCTGAAGCTATTCCTTGGTTTCCATATCCAAATTTCAACCTTTTTTAAACTCTAGAGTAATTAAGATACGTTTCTGCTTCTGACAAGTAGGGCTCTAAACAGTTTCTAGGTTTAGTTACAACTAACGACAATCCAAATAGATATTTCCAGCTGGCTATCTTCCATCAAATCTCGAGTTAAACTGAGTACTGGTTTACTAATCAAAAAGGGGGAGGGGAAAGAGAAGGAGGGGAAAAAAAATATTCAGCTATTATTTTCTGTGAAAATGTTATATTAAATTAAAAAATAATAGGGTTCAGTTTTGTAAGCTTCACTGAAGTGCAGAGAACTGCCGTGTAGATATTTAAATGATTAAAGTTAATGCAAATGTGTAGGCTACAGGCCACACAAGAACCAGCAGTGCAATTTTTCAGAGCAGCATAGCTGCTGGACTGTTTTTGACCCACAAGGCAGGAGTGGAATTCAATCCAAAGGAATGAAAAATTACATTGATAAATAGTAAGTAAGTTAGCATATTTATGGCTATCTGCTTTAGAAAAAAAAAAAAATCATTATATTTGTGTCCAAAGCTAAAAAGTGTGAGTCTATGCTGAAGAATGATGGCACCATCCTAAGAGATCTGCTCTTTGCGTTCAAATTCAGATTACCTGACTTCTGAGATGACTTATTAATGGGTTTTGATGGTATTCACCAGGCATTAAAATGACATGATTAATTTGGTGAGAGCAATTAAAAGGCAAAGGGGGGGTGGGTTAGTAGGAGAATGTGGTACCTGGTATTTAAAAAATCCAGTTTCAGTTGTCTATATATTATTTGACAGTTTTGTTGGGGAGAGATGAAGCAAATCTGTGCTTAGACTTGGGCTTTAAATCAGCTCAGTTACCAAGTTGCTCTGGCAGATATGGTCCATATATATTTCAAAAATATTTAAATGGGTGTACTGGGATCTTAAAAGACAGCTACAGCAATTTAGTCCCTAGAATAGAGACTCTGAAGTAGACCTTATGCAAGAGACTATAGAAGAGAGTGAGCTCTATGTACAGGAGAGTGGCAGTAACAGAGGAGAGTGGCAGTAACAGAGGAGCACAGATCAGGTCACAGAAGTGAGCTGAAACAGGTGATGCAAACGTGCAGCTCTTACAGAACCAAAGTACCTGAAGGAAACTGAGTTTGGAACTGATTTAACAGGTTCAGCATAAAGCTTTCTGCTGATATCCTTCAGACAATGGCAGAGCAATAGTAGCTCCTAACCACGGGTTTGCAGCCGTGACAGATGACAGGTGAGCAGAAGGCAGTGTAGCAAATATTGTCAGGATTGGCATCCCATCAGAGAAAACAAGCAAATAAATAAACCTCCCCAAAATGTAGTTTAAACCTACAGTACTGCTCTGGATTTACTGGCATCCCAAAAGTCCATGTCTTCAAACAAATAAGTGTCACCTAGTCACTGGAAGACTGAGAATGGGAAAACCTATATAGACTAGTTAAAGGAGAAACACCTGAATTGTTATAAAACTGGACTATGAAGTCTCTGGGTATCCCCAGTGCCCCCTAATTTGACTATGCCTGGATGTCACCCTGCCTCTTTATCACCTGCGTATCTCTGGAATGACACAGAGCAAGACTGCTGTGGTTGGATCCTGGCAGTTGTCTGAGGCTGCTGCTCTGCACCTCACTGTGGCAGGACATGGACTACTAAGAGTCTCTGTGGAAAAACTATCATCCCACCCCTTCAGGGCAGTGGGGCTCCATCCTGGGCAAGCTGAGACTCTTCTGATCAGCCGCTGAAAAGGCTGTAGATCTGAAGTAACTGCCTGTGTTCTGCTGGTTCAGCTTGGGCACTACACAAGGCATCAGGCAGCAGCCTGGCTGGAGATGCAGCCAGAGTCAGCCCAGAGTCCCATCAATCAGGGAAGTCCATGGTTAGCAGACAGGTCCAGGGTCAAGTTGTAGCAAATCAGGATGACCTCCAGTGAGAAGGGGCTTGGACACAGCTCAGCCATGGCAGGGATGTGGGAATGGTCCAGGGAAGCCAGATGAGGGCAGGATGGATCACTGACTGTCTTTTGGAAATATCACTTTTTACCTTCCAGGGCAAAGCTATACTCAGTGCTGGAATGTGCTTTTCTTGTTCTCAATGTATTGGTTAAATTCAGTCATAATATGTGTCTCATAGCAGCCAGGAGGAGACAAGTTCTCATGCCCTCAGAATACTTATTCCTTGCCAAGTGTTGAAAAGCTAAGGTGGATGCAATCCTCGTCTGACCAAGCAGCTGTGACCTTGCAGTACATTAATGTGCTGTGTTTACACCATTAATTTAGCTTTAACTGCCTTGCATTTGACTTGAATTTCCAGATTGCTTGTGTGCTTTGTGCTTCTTTGGCTCGCATTGCAATTCTGTCATTGGAGAAATGAAGTAAAGTGATTAATGACATTTAAATTAATTAAAACAATCAATTAATTAAATTAATCAATTTAAATTAATTAAGTCGATTAGTAAAATGAATTCCAGGAACTCAGATTCTGCTGCCTGCTTTAACTCTGTGTCCTTGGTACCAGGGCACATTGTGCTGGACTGTCTGATGGGTACCCAGAGGAAGTCCCCTCAGGCAGAGGTGGGATGTGCTGATTGGAGAAGGCCTCTAGACCCTGTGATGTGCCCCAAGTGCCTTGTTTAGTGTGTATTTCTCAACCCCATTCTCCAATTACAAGAATCAACAAAGGGCTGAGAAGGCCTTGGTTTTACTTTTTTTTAATACTAACGTAAAGGCTAATACTACCAAGACATCACTAATGCAAGTTTATATGTTGAGTGTCTCCTGCCATGTTGGTTTCATGGGGTATCTTCGGATGAGTTCTCATTTGTTACCCAATTTCTGCTTAGGCTTTAGGTGATCCTTTTGGTGATAGCTCAACTCTAGGGATATTTAGTGAGTTTGGGTAGTACACTGCACAGGTGTAAGGAAAGCTCCTAAGAGAAGCCATACAGTGGCATCTGAAGGTAATTTTCTGAATTAAAAACATTTTGAGATCAGACTGCTCCAGTTCTAAAAAAATTAATATATGAAAGTTCTCTCGATACTTCTGTTTAAACAGAGGTGAGGAATATGACAAAAAGGCTGCTTGACATAAGGCCCTGTAAATTTGTACTGACAATATTAGGAAGTGAAAGTCAGTTGCATACTGGAACTAGTCACTGAGTTTGTGCAGAATATAAGGCATTTTTTTTAACATTTTGCAAGGTCCTAATTAATGTTAACTTGTACGTACACCCTAAATATTGTCTTATTAAGAATTTTGTACAGGGAGTAAGCTATAATCTCAGTAGTTATGGTTCAGAGCAGAGGGAAAGAGACGTTGAAGGCAAGAGAAAGAGGTAAAAAAGATAATGATATATCTACACCACTGGGCAAGGAACTTCTAACAGGCTGCAAGTACAGATTTCAAACTTGCAGACTAAATATAGATCTAAGCTGCACTTTCTGAAGCACACTGGACTAATGTGTTCAAACATCTCGGTATTCAAATATCCTGCCAATACATTAACACCCTGGGGCATACAAAGTCTCTCCAATTCATCTCCAAGACGATGGTTTGAAGAGAGGATGAGCGAAGGCAGAGCTTCATTATCCCTTTAGAGACCGCTGTTTTATAATGATACAACTGTAACTGATGATCACATGCAGAATTTTTGAGTCCAGAAGAAATCCCAGATCTTCTAAATCTCTGTCCAGAGTCCTGATCTTTTCTCATATAACGCAATATTTTTCTTGTGTTTAGGGTCTTATACTCTGTGTTCAAGTTGTTATCTTCTAAACCTGGGGAATTTCAAAGTACAATGTGAATGTATTCCAGACAAATTCTTGAAGCATATGTAGCACAAAACTACAGAATTAAGTGGTTATTTTTTTCCAAGAGATATACAGAATTCATATATCATCACAGGAAGCCTGAAAAACATCAAAAGACTGAACAGAATACAGGGGCTGCCAAAAGCCACAAACAAAGTAAGCCAGAAATGATGGTGTGTTGTGAAGAGGTCTGACAAACAGCATAAGTTCTGACACAGTTTGAGCAGAAATAAAGGGCATTGAAAGGAGGTGGATGTTGTCTCCCCTGAAATCTGTAGAGCAATTAGAGAAAGGAGATGATCAGGAGATGTGTTTACAGATAAAAGACAGTAAGGATGCCTAAGACTTTGACTGTAGGATTAATTACTTGGATATTGATTTAGGTAACAAGTATGCAAAAGCTCAGGAAGACATTTGCTTGTAAAAGTACTTCTAAGGGTTGCTGCCTTAAAGAATCACATCAAAACTGATGTAATATGAGGCAATTGGGGATGCTGAAGTATTAAATTAATTTAAGTACCCGGTATTTTTCAATTGTCTTTATTTTTTGTGGATCTTGATGGAACTTCATACTTTGTGAATCAGATCTGCTGTTTTTTCTGTATCGACTCCTGTTTTCTTGTACCCTTGAACAATAGCTCAAAATACATGGAAGTATTGGCAGAGTCAAATCCTGCACTGAGTGAATGAAGCTGAATTTAATACTCAGTTTTTACTCCTAAGCTGGCCAAATTCTTTCATTCGTTTGTAAGGACAGGCCAAACACCTTAAGTTTTGGCAGAGTTATTCAATAAACACAGACTTAAAATCCATGTTTGTACTGCAGTGATGCATATATTGGTTATGTATACAGAGAGGAAGAAAACAGTGAATGCCTTTGTTTTAATCCAGTCCCTGCTATTAAGTAAGATATAAACAAAGAAGAGGTAAGACATCTGGAAAGAGGTGAGGTAATGGCAGTGCATGAGCCATGGTGTCTGAAGCAGCAGTGCAGAGGATTTTTGGTGAGAGCAAACTGAGGCTGCCAAAGATGCCTTTTGGAAGCCAAGCCAATCAGCTGTGGGGAAGTAAAGTAGAAAAATACTTGGAGTAATGGTCATGATGAGAACTATGGAGGTGGATAATGAAGTCTCATGCTATGTCTAAAGTGGGGATGGTATACAGGCACTTTGGATCCAAACATCTTGTTTGAAGCGGAGGCAATACTTAATAACTGATATTGCTTCTACAGCTTTCTTATTATAAAAAGCTTGTTCTCAAAACATCTTTTATGTACAACATGTACTTCCGGGTGAGAGCGTTTATGCTTTTTGTCTTAAGAGCTTTCATGCTACTTCTGTTCTCATTGTTCTACTCTTACTTTTACTGAACTCAGACTTTAGCTGCCATAACTGCTCCACAGCTGTGCTGTTGTGTTTTGACTCTTTCCATCAGTGAAATGCTTTTGCTCTGGAAGTGGATCATTTACCAGTAATGCCAACGTCTTCCTGCCTTAACTCCTTTGCTTTCAAAAGGAAGCCAGCTTTGACACCATTAATATGGAGCATTTTCTTATGTTTTATCTGCATTCCAAATAATTGCTTCTCGTGGAATATAATTTAGTCCTAGTTGATGAAAAAATCACTGTATACATTTAGAATCACAGGGAACAAATCCTTGGGAAGCTGAAAGCTGGCCAAAATATGCTTTGAATTGCAAGAGCTAGTCATTGATAGGACTAGTTTTCGGGTAGGCGTGAAGTAACAAGGCACTAACTACAAGCACTCAAAGTGGCTTAAGGAGTTCCTGCTCTCTTGTTGGTGCTCTCGTGCAGCACTGTGTTGTCCCTTCTTTGTGCCAGTACAGCTGTAAGGGGGGTTACACCACTGTGTTCTGGATTCAGCCCCTCTTTACCAAAAAAACCAGAAAAGTTTATTTTTAAGATGAATTACTCCAAAACTCAGTTTGTGCTGCAGTTTACAAGATAGCTCTATAAACAAAATTGAAGAGAAGGGAGGAATAGGAGCCTTTTTGGCTTTCTCCACCATCAAAGTTGCAGTTTAAGCATATTCTGACAAGGCTAAGATTCTATTGTGTAATCTTTATGCCTTACTAAAGCTTTTGTAGTTGAAAATGTTGCATTGCCTTGATGTACCTAATGGGCTATGACACAAAATTGATTTCTGTGAAAATAGCATTGGCTGTTAAGTGTTCATACAACATCATGACATACTGCTTCTTCTATGAAATCCAATCCAGAATATTTAAAGTGAGATTGATGTTAGAAGAATAGCAGGAGAGATGATGCATCTTCAAGAAAATTAATATAATGGTATGTAATGGTTATATAAAGTTATTTCATCTTAATCCATGCCTTTCTTTACTAATATGGCACTGGATACTGTCTTCCCATGCAGGAGAAAAGGATCAAGACTGCACAATAAATCTTAAACACTTCCCGACAGGGAAATGAAGTCCTGGATTAAACAGTAACCATCATTCCCATACACAATAAAATACAGAGATGCAGCAGAGCTTACTTTCATGTGCAGGATGTTCTGTTGCGCAAACAGGAATTAAAACAAAAGGTAGGTGGGCATGGGTTCATTGGAGGGGTGGGGGAGTGGGGAATGAAGGGTTGTGGTGTTCTCGACATAAATATCTTCTAATGTAGCTGTACATGTTATTATGTGTTGTAGTAATATCCATTGGCTGACCCCAGGTTTCTCATGTACCTTGAAGAGAATGCAGTGTGGGTCTTTCAGTAGATTTTGTAGTATCCCTGCATCACAGGACTGTCTCCTCGCATTCCTAATCTTCCTTTCTTGAATTCTTTCAATTCAAAGGGTTGCATGACTGAGGGTTCTACCACATACAAAGATACATGAGAAAGGTAAACACATAAACAGAAATATGATCTGAAAATACCTGTCTAGTAGGGCAGGAAGCTGTTTCCCTACCTCAAACTTAGAATCATTACGTTTGAAAAAACTTCTGAGATCACCAAATCCAACCAAGGCCAAGAAGTCCAACTTTCCTTACATCTTTTTCAGTAGAGAGAGAGGTTAGAAAAGGTATTAAGAGGAGAAGGTACATACCTGCAGGGCCAAATTCAAAGCTGGCACAGAACAAATTCATTTGTGTCAATTTACCCCAAGTTCAGGCAGACAGAAAGCTTATAGAGGTCAGTGCAGAAGGTGGTCAGGCACTATGGAATGAGGGTGCTTCCTCCCCCAACACCACATTTATGTGTGGAATTAACAAGACACATCAGGACAACTAAACAAACATAATCTGTGACCTACTGCCTTTAACTGGTACTTCAGTGTGATGAGCTCATTAAGAGTAAATCTGCTAACACTTGTTTCGGTTGGCAGAAGATAGTGTGTGGTGCATGCTGTCATCTCAATAGGAGATCAAGAGATATCCAGCTCTGATATGACCCATTACTGCTAAATAGCACATTTGTGTAGTTACTTGTATTTCATGAAAACGCTTGATGCACATCAAAGGAAACCTTTTGAACTCAAAGCTCATTAATTTTTTTAGTTCATCAGATTTTCAGGCAGGCTTCTGTACAGCCCAGTTCTCACCACTCTCCTGACAACTGTCTAATAATTATGGATGTTATTTGCACTTGTCTTTTGGGGCAAAGGCCCAAATCTTGATGCCTGTCTTTCTCCCTTGGCATTAACTGAATTTGCAGCAATTAGTTCCCTATCTTTTGAAGCATTGAGAGCCCTTAACTCTGTTGATTATAGCCGACTTGGCATCCTGACCAGAAAGGCCACTATGCCAGTGGAAATAAGCACAACATCTTGGCATAAAACTGCCTACATGTAGTCGTGTTTCCAGATGTCTGTGTACAGCTTCTGTTCCTAAATGAAAACCATTTAATATGTTTCCATTGACTCAGAAGCAGATTAACAATAATGTTTAAATTTTGTTTGGGAATGATTCATTTTCATGATAGGCATAGATTTATTTATTTATTTTTAATCAAAGTCTTAGTACAGAGAATTGGTCAGCTTCTTCATGTGGATATGTGATTGGGAATAGCTCAGGTGTTTGGTACCTGGTTTTACATATGGCAGTGTTTCCTGTTTCAGTGTATCCAGCCTCAGCAGTGCCCAGTGATTTCACCACCAAGCAGTAATCAAATGGTAGCAAAGTGTAATGGAGTTACATATGAGTATTTGTATTAGGTTTATTTTTTGATGGCAGTTCTGTGATAGACATGTTAGTTGCACAGACTATGGGGGAGATGGTCATAAAACCTCTTCTAGATAAGGAATTTCGGAGCCTTTACGTGATGAGTTGCAAATCCTAAGTGCACTGGCAAACTGGAACAAACAGCAAGCTGTTGCAATTCTTGCATGTAACAGAGCTGTGTATGATGTAAGGAGGACTTTTATGCCATGGCTGTAATCAGTCGGGTTCCACAGAAATCTTTATTACAGCTTAGACAAAAAAGGTGTGGTAACCAATTTTTGATTATTTGTTTTGTCCCTCCTCATGAGATCTGTCTAGTGCTCTTAAATGTGAAGTGGATTTACCCTTTCCTGCCTTGTTCTGTCACTTGACCTAAAGGTTCTAGTCACAGGAAAAGTCTGCTTGGGAAAATTAAAAATATTTAGAATTTTAAAAATACAGTCAGATAATGACTAGCATTTATGGTGAGCAAGGACAAAGAATTTAGGCAGTAGGAGAGGCTTTCTATTTGTAAGAATAATGGAAATCAAAACACTGGAAAAATGACTGGGAAATCCATAGGACTGGAAGCTTTAGTTAGCTCTGTTTTGAATTAGATATCTTCTTGGGGTCCCTTCCAGACCTATTTTCTGTTGTTATTATAGTTTCATCCACCACATGACACAACCCAGGAGATTTCAGCAAGTCCAAAACTGCTGGAAGAACGAGAGGATTCAACCTCTCAGAGGAGTCACTGCATTTACGCTTTTCTGTCCCTAAGACCAAGCACACAGTCATATTGAGTAATGACCTGTATATAATTTGTGGCTGAATTTGTTGCTAGGTGTGCTGTCAGGGCTGCCTCTTGAGCAAGCCAGAGCAAATTCCCAGACTACACCACTCCACGGTGCACTTGGATGTTGTTCACATAAGCTCCAGGCTCTGCCTAGATGAGCAGCTTCCGTCTAATCTGTCTGCTCTCAGAGAGGTATTACATGGCTGATTGCCAGCAGGCCAGATGACACTGAGCACTTCCCTAGAAGAATCAGCATCAGCTGCTGCAGTGACAGGAGGAGTTTCTAAGCACTCTGAGCACAGGCCATGTTTAAGCAGCCTCCAAGACAGCAGAGATGCAAAATATCGGGTCTGGGTAGTTCTCTGGGACAGGTCAGGTCTGATACCTTCAGGTTTATCATGTATTGGTATTAAGTCAATTTGCCTCCATTCAAATTTTCTATACATTAAAGAGCACTTATCTATACAGGAAAGAGATCCCTCATAGTGACTTGGAGATTATTCAGCCAATGTTTGATCCAATATTTGTTAACCAAGACAGACTGACATTCACTGACCTCTTCAAATGTTCTCCAGCAAAACCTGGAAATTCTTTCAGTTGCTGTTTCTTAAGTAAAAATTGAATTGGGTCAAAGAGCTTTGTGTTTGTTCTTAAAATGAAAAGAAAAATAAAATACGTTTTCTATCTTTGCAGTTCAGCTTGTTCTATCTGTCACCTGGTGGAGGACCTTATGCCAGTCTGCTTTGGCACGTTTCAAGTTCAATAAACACATCTTTAACACACCATTTGGGCCAGACTAGATACAGATACAGTTAACACTCTCTTTTCCATACATGGCGTACAGTATAATTTCCAAAGACACATTTATACTTCTAAAGACTGTTGATACAGCCTTTTGTTTTGACATTAAAATTGTGCCTGGAGGGAGAAGATAATTGTTCTGTCTGAGGCTACAAATGTAATGAAATAAAGTAATAACTTAGTGGAAATGGAACTAAATGTATGTACATCAGAGAATTTATAAATAAAGCTTCCTGTATTTAGAATAGACCAAAGCAATGCTAATAATAAAAAAATCCCTATCCTTAAGATTTCTATCAAGTTATTAATATGTTAATTGCTCTCTTAATTAGAATTCTACTTAATGATAGATTTTCAGTCCTTATGCCTGAGTGTTCTCAGTATTTTTGAAATAATCAATTACACTTGTTTTCATTCTTTTAGTTGCTGGAGAAAGACTGAACTGTTCTTAAAAATTTTAATGCTGTGAATGGCAAAAAGCGATGGAGAATTGAGAGATAAGATCAAATGTTCCCTGGACTTAACCTGTAAAAACTAACAGGAACTATTGATGACTGTGTGTATGGTATTGAAAACACGATCCAAGGGAGCAGTGTCAGTGTGGCAGGCAGAGTAATGACCAAATGAAAAAGAGCCTTTCTTCTACTCTTTTTTCAAAGTGGACCTGCCAGGTCTCACACTGCTCACCTGCAGCTGCAGTCTCCTGTGGAATCCCAAATCACGGTCAGAGAGGAGTAGCTCCCGGGCATGCTTTGTGCCCTGGTGGGCTGTTAGCTCTTATCAGCTTGGTTTCTTCTTGTGTGTCCCCTCTTCATTATGTCTCCTATTGTGATCCAGAGAGCCTGGGTAACATGAAACAGACATTGATTTTGCAGGATTCAGTCTTGTTACAGATGGGAAGAGACACACCATCCAGTTTTCAAAGCGTTATAACCCTCTAGTAGATTCTGTTTCTATTGAGGTTGGGTCTGTGATACCACAGGAGGCAGGGTTACTGTGATCAGTTTTCTTTCTGCTGACTGCTAATGGGAACAGTCAAGGGTCAAGTGTGCTGAGGAAGCACAATGAACAATGTGCTAACAGCGATTGCGGTCATTCATTGAGCACTGCAGACCACAGATGCCAACCTCCACTATTGAAGCTAAAAAAGTTTCATGTTGGATTTGTCAGCATATTATCAGGCCTAGCAAGTCATCTGTGTGAGATAATTACATACACCGAATTTGCAGTAATTAGTGTTCATCATCTTTTTCAGCCCAGTCACCACAGGCCTGCAAAACCCTTACCTTGAAGTGACAGCCTCTAATCAACTTTCTGAACCCTCTCTCTTCATGCTGACTTGTGACTCTTACATGGTAGTAGTGAGGCTGCTGAACCTATGATTTCTAAAGATCTAAAAGAGGCAAGTTCTGCAGAGATAGGGTATTTTATTAGATCAGTGATAAGGCTGGTAAAAGCAGACAAGCTTTCTGAGTTCTCAGTCCCTTTCTCAGATAGTTAAAAATGTATCTTCTTCAGCCAGGAAGCACTCCCTCCCTTCTTTTCCTGGCAAGTGCTCTTAACAAGCTACCTAAACTTCTTTGTTGTAGAGCTTTTCCTTTATTTTTTGGTGGAAGTATCATTGTCTGCCGCTGACAGCTGCTTTTCAACTGGCATTCCAAAGACTTTGAGCCATCTGTTCCAGACTTTTCTGCTTTGGACTGAGTTTGCACTTGAATTTTTACATTTACATACATACATGTGAAAAAAGGCACAGTTTATCTTTTTCTTTCCTCTAAATTAAAAATTTCAAGTGATAAAATTCACTTAAACACAAGGCAGTTTTATCATAGAAAATGGTAGACCTCTGGGCTTGTTCCTCCTCTACCCAAAATAGCACTATAGAAAAATCAAAAGCACATATACTTTAAAAAGCCATCCACACTGAAAAGCTTTTCTATGGCTTTTTGGAAAATCTTTGTTTTTCCTTTCTTTTTCCAAACTGTTAGCACAGAACAATCAATTATCTGTCTATTTATACATTTTATCTTAGCATTTTCATCCTAGTTGAGCTGATCCACAGGAAGGGCTTGAATGAACACTTAGTTCTTTTTCTTTAGAAGTTTGTGAATAATTCTGGTAGGTGTCTGTTTAAAACTGAATTGTCTTTGATGAGTTAAGTAAAATTTACCTCCGAAATCTAAGGTTTCTCATTTGATCACAGGAAGGCACTTTGGTTAGCAAGGAATAGTGTTATCATTAATTCTGTACTGAAGTGCAAACACCTTGGAAACTCACAAATGAGAAATCTTCGAGTGGCACAGCAAAAGACTGGGAGCTGCCTTGTTACAACATTTGTTCTTCAGTCTTTGGAAATGAAGAAGTTTGTGATCAAAGTAATAGTGTTATTACTGTGATAAGGAGACAAAAATGCTTCAGATACTATTATCTGCTAATCAATCTTACTGAAGCTTTAGTACTGCTCAGAATAGAAAACAACTAGTTGAACAACAAGTGCATAATATTGGTTTTTGGAAACAGTGGAAGTGATCACTAGTAGGAAAAGGCATTTGGCAGCATGCTATTCATAAAGCTGGCTTATGATGAAAACTCAGTAGGACTCTACAGTCATATTATTCCTTATCTTCTGGGCTCACTGAGTTGGCTGGTGATATTGCTTAAGAAGCTCAAGCTGTTATTTCCATTCTGCTTCTTGCAGCCTGAAAAACATTTGGAGTGCAAGCTTAGAAGTAGTGGAAAGGAGACTGTGGGTTGCTGGGCACAGATGGCATTGGTAATAAAGCAAAGCAGCTGTCAATATTGTCTCAGAATAAGTTATTAATGATTAGCACTCCAGTTTGATATGTTGACAAGACCAAGCTTGCAGTTTGGAGCGTGCTAATTTGTGTGCCAGACCAATATGGCTAAGAGCAGAGAAGAGCTATAAGCCTCTAAGGCTTTTTCATTGCTGAATCTCACTGCTTTTTCCAGTAGGAGCTGCAGTCATTTGCTGCAGTGCCTCATTGTGTTATGAGCTCATAAGTATTTGAAAATGGTAAGAAACAAAAGCAGACAGTAGAACAATGTCTTTCAGTTGAAACAAGCAACTCCTGAAGCGTTTTGAACCTTGCCCTTCCTTCATGCTGAGATCAGCATCCATCTGTAAGTATGTTGTTTAAACAGGTCAGACAAGAACCTTCTGTCACATAATGATGGCCTCTGTCAATAGCTTTTCATTCTTTTGAAGTACCAAGTGTGGGCTTTTTGCATAAGCAGGATATTGAACAAGGTGGACCTAACTTAACTCCCCCTCATGACCTCATTCATTGATTGAATGAGGATGGCTTTTTATTTGCATCTTTCTCACTCAACAATGATATCTGTATGCTACCCTGGAAATGTTTTTACTGCAAAATATTTACTGCAACTTGTCTTTTTATCTTGAATTCTAACCTTCCTGAGTAGTAAAAAATGATATTGTACTGTGCATGGCTGCAGACTGGATGCCTTAAAGGGTGCTGTGAAAATGAGTGCCTCTACTGCACGTTTGTGAGGAGCACCTGCCAGACTGTTAAAAATAAGAAAGTGACAGTGAGGTGACTATATCATATGTCCATCTGAAAAACTGTGAAAAAAATGAAAGCAAAAAAGGAAAATACATAATCTTTCAAAAAAGGGAGAAAAACTATACCTTTTAAAGTTTTAAACAAATAGCTTTAGTTGAAGTGCTTCATGTACATATCTTTTCCACATTTTTGCATTTCTTTCTCTAAAAAGTATCAAAGGTAGACCCAGCTCTCTTGGAGTAAGATATTTTACTTGTATTTTTTTCTTTAAGATTATTTAAGTGCACATGCAAGACTTTACAATATTAAGTTTGCTTCCGAGAGGGAGATTTAGAAAATCTAACATTAAAACAGATTTCTTACAGTGCTAAATCAAATGCTGACAAAAAGTCCAATTATATTATAGTAATTTATTTGCCCTTAAGCAACCAACCAGTAAAGTTTAGAGGAAGCAAAAATTCTGTATAATAAACTCTGTCTTCTCTAAACCACTCCATATTTCTGTTCAAAAATCTTTATAGCGCAGTGTTCTAGTTTTTCAATGAGGATGTCTGAAACTTCCTGGTCAAGACTTCCCTTTCTGAGTATTGAGATTTTGGTTGCAGTTCTCCATCCTTTGAGATTTCTCCAGCTCTCAGAAATGGTTACCAATTGACATTTATGGTTTAGAAAGCACTTGACTCTGGTAAGGCTGTTAGGTCCTGGAGACTGTCCCCCTTCTAGGAATTCAGCTGGTAAATGTAACTTCTAAGAGCTGTTGCAAATAGAACTAGAAGTGAGGGCTGCCATATTTTTCTCTTGGGGGCTTCTTTTAGCAGAGACTTTAGTGCTGGCTCTGCCTGTGCCACACCAGACCTGTGCAGCAACGATGACTTTGCCTAAATCTCCCATCTCTGTGAGTCTGACCTGGACCTGCTGGTTTGGCTTTCTGGCTTGGCCTTGGAGCTGCCATGCTGCTGCAGATTTGCTGGGTGCTCACTGTGCTGTTCCTAACCCTGATCACTCTTGATCACTGTCTCTTCAGAATTGAAATCACTGCTCTGCATCCTGTCCTCTTGCTGTTTAGTACACTGTTCCTTTATGATCACACTTGGCTGCTGGCTAACCTTTCCTTGTGCAGCATCTTGTCCTTGCTGCTCACTGAAAAGTCTTGGGGACTGAAAGCTGTCCAGATCAGTCAACTTAGTTTGAACGAATCTTGCCTTTGTTGTAGATGATAAACATGATATCCTGTCACTCTAATATCAGGATGGAACTAGCTCAGTTTTCCCTTCAGTATGTATAGGATCACCTGTATCTGGACATGGACCCAGGTAGATGGCTTAAACCCATGATTTAAAACCACGGCATGTGTATACTGGTAGTCATGGATTTCATTCCTAGTCTTGTCTTTTGAGGGTGTCACCGAAACTGCGGGAAAAACAAAAACTCTCCCAACAACATTTTTAATGTTTGAGAGTCAAGACATTATTTTCTGGCCAGGATGTGGCACAGAAATCATCTCATCCACACATAGCCTGGGTGTGCAGAGAGAATCATTCCATGAAAAAGACACAATTTTACTAGATTTTCCCCCAAACTTTATACAGTCAAAACCCATACAGATGCATTGCTTTAAAGTTCATTGGTCCAGAGTTGAGCAACCCCCAGTATTCAGTTTCTTATTGGATCCGAATGTCCTCACCTCTGATGTTAATTAGACTTTCATTCTTTAATTTTCTTATCAGTCTTTTCCAGAGCAGATGTCTCCCGCTCTGCTGGGGGTGGCTCCTCAGATAGATATTTGTAGATGATGGGTCTGGGGTAGATGTCTATTTGTACATGGCTGATGTTTCTAGATAGCTACTGATGTTCCATTGATGTTCTGTTGATGGCCTTTTATCTTTCTGGGTATCTCTGGGCTACTCCCAGGCTGTTGGGATGCTGAGCTCACCAGGCCTCACCTGGAGAAACAATGTCCTGGAAAGAAACTCCAGTTCCTTTCCCCTGGGGCAAATGTGGACAAACATGGCTAAGGTTATATAAAAATTTTTAAACTGATATGTTTTCCAACAAGGATGTTTTGTACATTTCTGTTGTCACTCTGGGTAGGAAGATCACAGATTGAGAGTTTAGATGAGATGATTGATTTGAGAAGTATATTATCCTCCTTGTAAATCTGTATTTCTGACTTATTGCTCTGAGAAAGTTTTTTCTGCTGTATAAGCAGTCGTTTGATTTCATCCATGGAGCTTCTATGATGGTATGTAATGCTCTGAAGGAAGTGGGTTACATTCTGGGTGTCCTATGAAATGGGGACAAGGTGAACATACTTTGTTGTGGGTGTGAGAAATGCATTGTAGGATCTTGCATTTCTTGCATAGGCACAGTCTGACACTGTTTGATGTGTGTGGGTGCACAGAAATTTGTTTCTGAGTTTTCTGAAAAGGAAGAGCTGTGTTTGAAGAGGAGAAAAGAGAATTTGAAAAAGGGAGTCATGTTATGACCTTCTTCCAGGATAGTTTATAGTTTGACTTTCTACATATCTTCCCGTATAGGATTGTACAGGACTTACAATATGTTTATATTGGCCTAACAAGAAGTTTCTTCAAAGAAGTGATCTATTTGATAGAGCATGGCTTTGATGGGTAGAGGTTTTCTTTAGCTTGGTGAAATGCATTGTGCATTTCTCTGCACAAGTCACTCCTGTTTTCAGAATATCCTATTCTATGATTCTCTGATTCTGTTTACTTCCAACACAGCCCTGTCTGTGGTGTTATTTCTTTTTGATTCTTAAACGTCTTGTGTGGTCATTTCAAGTTGTTTTGAAGAAGATTGCACTACCTTCTTCTGTGTAGAGAGAATAACTTTCACCTTACTGTGATTGTTTACTCCTGAGAACATTAGCGCAGAGCTGGTCTGGTTAGTTAGAACGGATATGTTGCAGAATGGCTCCAAGAGCAAGGCCTCAGATCTTTGGAGGCATTGTGCGAGCAAAGCAAAGTGTAGGCCTCGCATGTACGTGATTTAAACTGAAAAACACACTGCCCTTGAGCGCTGGGAAAGTACTGATAAAGTGACTTGTGGAATGAGAAGCATCCCAGAGAACAGGAACCATAGGTAGGAGGAGAATACAAATGTAGCTGTGTAGAACTAGCCAATGCTGTTATGACTTGTAGGCATAATTAACACTGGACATATATAAGCGGTATGTAACATGAATAAAGTAGAAGCTTGCTTATCACTCATATTGAGTTGCTGCGTCTTGCTTCTCCTCGCCGCCGGCACGGATAGACTATTCTGTGTACCGTAAAATGTTAAAAATTTACATTTTCTTAGAAATAGAAAAAAATACAGTACAACAGTAAAATATAATCCTCCACAGATGACATAGAAAAGTACCACCAAAAGGTGCTGAATTAAAAAACTCAGGGAGGTTCTTTCTGTGGGATGATAGTGGTTCTGATGATTTGGGGAAGACATATTTCAAGTGTGGTAACTCATAACACATAGATGCAATGAAATTCAAGATGCTTTTGATGAAACATTAGAAATCAGAGAAATGTTCTTTGGTAAAAACATGCATTTTCACTTAGAAACTTAGATGGTTGGATAACAGTTAAATTAGGAAAAGTGTTCCTGAGTACAGGGAGAATTTTTGTGGGCAATGGGAAAAAGGAAATCATGTTCAAGCCTTATTGCTACTTGTTTCCAACCCAAAAATTCATTCATTTTGAAACTTAGTGACTTCCTAAAGCATCAGTTTATTTTATACTCAGACTCAAATACATTATTGTTTTGGAGATGTTCTACACTGTGGAAAAGACATAAAAAGAAGAGATTAACATCTTTAATATTATGGCTTAGTAATGACAGAATTAACCAGAACTAAACAGGATAACTTGATTAATCATTAAGCAGAATTTGAACAAATGGTTAAAATTATATCTTTATCAGCTCAGAGAATCTTAACTTTTCTGTCTTGAGAAAATTTTGAAGATTAAAAATTTCTTATGAAATTTTGTGGCGTGTGAAAACTATCTTTTCAATGGAGGCTAGACAGTGACAAGGACAAGATTCTTTCTTTTATAGTGGATATAATATCTGGCCCCTGGAGCTTCTTTTCAGCCTTGTTTCACTATTATCTCTTAAATCCTACTGAATGTATCAATCTCCTTCCTAATTCTGTATTCATGCCATTAGCTGCTCTTTATCATTAATGAGTTTATATATTTCAATATTGACATTGATTGCACTCTTAATTATGTATTACCTGTTGATGCAGCATTGAATCAAATTCTGAGAGTAAAATAAAATAATTTGGCAAATAAATAATGGAGAGACACTTAAAATTTAGAAAGGCTAGACATGGGCCATCATTCATAACACTTGCAAATTTAGTGTGGTATGAGGCCACTTCTAGAAGTTATGATCAGCTAAAATTTTTCAGAACAAGTCTCTTGGATTTTTAAATTTGCTTTAGTTGTTCTGCTCAAGCTTTAGGAGTTCAGTATATTTATGCATCTCCTATTTGATCATTAGGTTTATGTTTTAAGTTCAGGACATTCTGTTTCTATGCATCGATGCGACTCTCCAGCATTTGATACTTACTTTGGTTTTATTCTGCCCCACTCTTTTCCTGATTACATCCTTTTCTACCATATGCATAAGAGCAAAATATCATAGGAATTTTCTGCCAGTATTCAGTCAGTTTTTGAATGCACTCACTTTTGACATGCTCACCTGCTTGCATAGCTTTCAGAGAATGTCCTAAAGATTCATGTCATGAAGGAACCCCAGGGTATTCCATGCAAAACCTATTACATGTAAAAGCTTTAGAAGAAAATTAATGTTAAATTTGTTAATGCAAGTCTTTGATCCAGAAGTATGTAAGTATTTATCCAGTCTGGGAATAAAGACCTCATGAAGCTTATAAGAAGAATTAGATAGTCAGCAGTCTATAAGTCCCAGCTTAACCCCTTGCACGTGTGAATAACCCCAAATTCAAAAATCTATCAAACTACCATGGTACTTTTCAGATTTGTAGCTATAGCAAATGCTAAAATACTCACAGAAAACTACTTGGCCCAGTTTGAAGAGCTTGAAAGATTTGCAGTTATTGATTACACAAATGTTTTTTTAACAGATTCAATAAAGCTGTGACTTCATGGTCACTATTTTCTGTTAGCAAGAGGGGTTTGGTAGTAAAGCACTCATTTCCATGTATTTTTTTTAGATTTACCTGTGAAGAGGCCCAACAATACATAAGGCAGAACAAAGAAATATATTTCACAGTTGAAATAAATGGAGGAAAGAAGCCCACATCTACATTGTCATCAATGTCACTTGCCCATGTAATTTCTCATTGAGGCAGCCATATACAAAATGGAGAAAAACCATATGCCAGGGTCTTAATCAAGGAAGAAGAGTCAGTGGTAGAAAAGGTGGAGAACACATTTCTTAGGCTTGGGTCATTAGCAAAGTTTTATTTTGTATTGTGCAGGTTTACAAATGATGTTTGCTATTTCTAATTGTGCAAGATACTGTCTTGCTAATAAGTGCTGAAGATGATTTGCTTAAACCAGAAATGTCAGAGGCCTCAGCACTTAACATTATCTTAAAATACAATCCTGGTTTCCTGTAAACGCATAGCATATTCCTGGCTGTGGCACGGGTTCACTGAGACATGAGCCGATGTGCTCCTCTTAGCCTCATCAGCACGGCACAGAGCAGTGTCCTGCACACTCTGTATTGAGAAGAGACACTCCAGATGCCCAGCTGATACCCTGGCTGCAGTCACCCCTGTGCTCTTTGACTGACTCCAAATACAGGAAAGATAAGGGTTCATCAACTACGTGGACTTATGTGAGAAGTTTCATAATGCTCCCCAGAAGATCCAATAACAGAATGAGGAATTACTGAGAAGCATTGATCTATCTTGCATGAATGGCCTAATTTCCACTTATTTTTTCCCTCAGGAGCTGACATGTGCAGTAACAAAAACTACACAACAAATGAGACAGACAGGCTGCTGAGGCTGTTGGTTTTTCTTGACACCATAGTCCCTATTCCTTGAGTTAACTCATTAGGAGGAAAAGGCCACTGTGACATTGTTGTGAAACCAGTTGTCATAATCATGTTATCAATAGTGTTATAAAATGTTATAATGTTATAAAAAGATTGCTTTCCTGGGCCTTGGTGACAGTAGTAAATATTCAGTTCAATTTGCTTGATTCTGATGCGCATATAATTTTATACTTTATTTGATTATTTAGGGGGTTATAGCATGAAAAAATGTGTCATATTACTAGATTCTTATAAATAATGTATAGAAGGATTACACAAAGTGATAAAATCACAGTGATTTTTCCTGCAACTTCATAAAGCTCATGCAATTGCCAGGAGGTGAGAGAACATAAGGTATGCTATACCTGATGGACTCTACTAGCATGTATTTATCTTCACAATATTTCTGTAAATTAATTCAATATTTATGTACATATTTTATAGAAAAATAAAAGAGAAAATTAGATGAAGTGAGCAATGAAGTCAATTAACAAGCCAATGGCATTGACTTCCCATTTCTTATGTAACTAGGCAAATTCAGATTAGTTACTGAATAATTAGTAAAAAATTTTATTATTTTTAATTGAATTATGGTCTAATTAATGTAACCTAGAGTTTATTTGATATCAAGACAAATTTTCTACTCTAACATCACTGCTGAGTTTAAGATGGCCAGTACCTGGGGGTGTATTAGATTAAAAATAATCCTCTTTTTCTTCACCTGACCTTCTTTTAAGTCCATAGAAACTTAGTTTCTCTAGGGACATGAGTCCCTTAGCTGGGAGGCAGACCACATTTGTTCTTCATAATAATTTTTGAGAGCTTATTTTATTAGTTAGGTTTTCTGCAAGATCACTGTTAATTATCTCTTGAGGTAATGATTTGGCAAAGGTTAATGACTTGCCTCATATAGGAAAATTTGCAATTTAGTTCTACTTTTAAATGAAGGTGTTGATTCCTGTGGGCAAAAAACCTTTATGTCTCAACTAAACTTTAAATGGAATATCGTGAAGACTGAGAGTTCTGCACTGCATTTGGAATGTTTGGAACATTAACACAAGTTTTTTTCTATGTTACACAATACTGCGTGTAGCGCTGGGCAGGACAGAGACAGTCTCACACGTCTGCCGTGATACTGCAAGATAGTTATGAATACATCTTACTTTGTTATATGGCTTCCACAAAAAAACCCAAACCCAAACTAAAGGAATTTAAAGAAAGAAGAGTATAAAATACGTTAAAAAAAATTTCAAAAATCCCCAAATGAACCAAAAGAAAGCATAACTATTTGCTTTGCATGAGGTACATGGCTCACAGAATTTCACTTGCTGTTCATGGACATAATCACTTCTCTATTCCTCCTGTTATGTTCTGGTTTCCAGTATTTCAAGGGGAGTCTGCATTAAAGAAAACAAAGCTTTGTTAAATAATGATAAAAGAAACAACACATCACCTTGTAGTAAATCTCCCATTTTTCAACAAAACTTCATTTAGATCTGAGCTACTTAAGCCTATTTACTTCTTCAGCACGGTATCTGAGTATCAAATAGAGTATTGCATTCTTGGTTCCAGGAAGGTGATCAGAAAATGAATATTTTTCATGATGAAATGAGTCACCCAGCTTTCCTTTCCCTCATCTTCCACTGAAAATATCCTCATTCTTCTCTGCCTTATTGATTTGTTGCATATATCCTCTCTCCCTTTGACATCCTGAAGAAGAAAATAAAACAATCAGGTAAAAAAATTCAAGAAAATTCAGTATGTTAGTTTCAACTTGTGCTTCATACACAATACTTGGTGCCCATTTTACACATATTATCCAACACCAAAGACAGCCAGAGGTCAAATTGGTATTTAAACAGACATTCTAAATGGAAATGAGCTGCAAGTTATTTAAACACTCTCCCTGCATGCAAATTCAACTCTCTGTAACAAGAGTGGAGAAAGAGCCTAAAAACAAACCCTGTAAATATTGATTCTTCTGAATACTTGGATGCAAACCTGGTACAGAGATACTTCACTGTCCATCTGTCTCACAGTTAATAACACAGGGGTATTTCCTTGCAATAGTTCTGTCTGCTCTGAGTTTCTGAAGTGATGGCACTTACACCTTTCCTCAAAATGCTAATTCCTTAACCCCATATATAGCAAGTTTTTACACTCTTCCTGTCTCTTTTAGTTTTGGTTTGCTAAAAATTTAACTTTTTGTTTGTAGTTGGTAAAGGAGTCCTTATCCCAACACATTTAGTGTTATTGTTGTTCATGTACTGTCTCTCGTCAATTTCAGTTGCCACATAGCTGACAACTCTATGACCAGTACCTGTTACCCTTTCCGTCGTGGCCATATGGGCCTTTCTACCACTGGCAGGTTGACATTCAGGTCCTTCTGTTAGTGTGCCAGCTGTCTGACACTCCCCTGACCTAAGGGATATTTTTTCTTGAAGACGGGGTCCTGAAATAGAACCATCCCCTGAAAACACGCTCTGCATGTCTGAACACAATCTTCTGTCACTGTTATTGCCCCTTTTGTGCCTGCTTTCCAAAAATACTTTAATAGACAAACTTGCCAGCAGAGATGTTACAGGCATCCTCCTAGGAACAAACACATGCCATGTGTTTGCTGTAGCTTATCAAATCTGAACAGCACAGCTGGAATTTCAAATAGCAAGTCCTTAAAGATAAATAGTTGTGGATGAGCCATTACATTTAACTGGGAAATAAGTTTGAATAGCAAATTAATTCCACAAAATCACGATCTGCTTGTCAAGTCAGAAATGGGGAAAAAGGAGGACTTGTCAGCATATTCTTTGGAGTAATTTTGCCTGTGACTGATACATAGTAAAACACTTCCAAGAATCCTAATACCAATACTAGTTCATTGATTGTATCATTATCTTTGAATCAGTCTCTCTGTATGTTTAGTTTTCATCTTTTCCTAGGTTCCCTTTGTTCTTTCAGGTCTTTGCGTTATTAGGCAGTCCATGTATCCTCAATGCAATTTCAGTGAAATTGCAGAGAAAGAAGCTAATAACTCCTTGCTCTATAATGCAAAATTTCTGCATATGTGTCCTTTTCTTTCCTACATTCCTGTTTTCATTTCAGCTGCAGACTCTATTCAGTGGCAGCAAATAAAGACAGAGCCTAATATGGGAGAATATATTCTGAATCATTAGGGGCTCATTTTCTGCTTTTCAGTGAAATTTATTGCAGCTCGACACCTTCAGAAGGTACTTTAGGATCTGTTTTGAAGACTCTCTCATTACTCAGTAGTATAATGAGAAGCTTTCTTAGCCAGTCAGAGACCAGGGAAAAGGTTGGAACAAACAGACTACAAATTGCCATTGTTCTTGAATGTAGCTGATACTTTAAGCTGCCTTTGTTCAGGATATTTTCTAAAGGCACAAATGGAGAGAATGCATACATTTAAATGCAAGTCCATCACCATCATCGGTTTTCTTTGATCAGAATGAGTTTCCTAAATCCTAAATCCTTTTTAGATAGAAACCAGAATTTGAATTCAATTGATACAGAACTGGTTTTTTGAAGCAGGAGGAATTCAAGTAAACATGGAGCAAGAAATGGCTACTGTTCTACTCAGTAACAGATAATCACGGATTTGTTGCATATAAGAGAAAAAATGAAGCAATCTGCAAAAATTATAAATTATTGACTTTTAACCTAGAACTACTATGCCTACAAAAAATCTAGGTACAGAGGAGGGGATAAGACTGGAATGAGAAAAAGGTAAAAGGACTGAGCTACCATCAGATCTAGAAAAGGATTTTGCAGTACTCCTCTCAGTGTGTAGCATTTTTCACAGCTGGAGACATTTGGAATGGTATGGAATTCAGATTCTTTGTAAAACGTATAGGAAAACCTGAAGATTTTCAAGTGGTTTTTTTGAAAAGTTTCATTTTCTCTATTACACTCTGGAATAAAATCAATTTTATAGCAAATTAGGGTTGCTTTGACAGATCTAGACAAAGATCTCTTTCTATCTTAGGAAACATCTCACAGTATTTTTTAACTTATCCATCATAATGCTAACAAGTCCTAATTAAATCCACTGAAAACACTTTATTGAAATATATCAATGACTACACATACAAACTTTGCTAATTATTGCTGAAAACTTTTCCCAAGATCTGTCAGCAAAAGCATCTGATGGAATCTTTTAACAGTTTAAGTGATTGTAGAACATTCATAAATTTTGTAAAATGCAGCTTTTCTCTACTGCTCTCTCTACCCAAATCATTCAGAGACAGTGATTAAATCTGCATCCGTCATGTGGTATAATTAATTAATATGGTATAGAGAACAGTAGTGCAGTGCTGATTAATTTGTATTTTAGGTGCATACATTTCTTATTTTCAGCTCACCTAAGAAATACATTAATCAATCAGACAGGAATGATTTTAAATAAAGATATCATAGTTACTTCTGTTCCTTCCCCATTTACTAAATTTAGTCCTGCCATCCTTATTGCATCTGTTTGCTACCCACTATTTTGTCTTTAATGTTTTAATTTTATGCTTAGCGTTTTAGTGTAAAATTTATGTTTGCAGATACCAATGTCCAGAATAAGATTAAGGCATCAAAATGAAATTTACGATCCTACAATGAAGCTCAAGCTTGCAGTGCTGTAAACTCCATTCAACAGCCTTTTAATTTCACAAGTGTCTGAACTCTTTAAGTATTCTGCTTCTCAGTTACTGAGGCATCTGATGTTGCTCTCTTCATGCATAAAAGGTGCATTGGTCATGAGTGAAATGGACAGATTAAAACTAAGGCTATTCAGGCTTCAGGAGGTAAGCATCACTTCAGGGTTTGACTTTGATGGGCATTTTCAGGCACGCTTGTGGAAACACAACAGGAATTCTCAGAGATACAGTTTTCATATAAAATAAGAGCTGATCTTTGAATGGCTGCCCTGTTTGGTGTGTGTTTGATCACACTGAGCATCCAGGGTCCCAAATTTAATGTTCAGAGAGAAACAGGTACTTAAAATGTAGTTCTGGATTTCCAATGGGAGCTATACTTCTAAAAGAGGAAAAACTGGAATTACTTTAACACCACTATCCCATTTTTGGATCTGTCAGAAGAATTTTCAAATTCAGGTACTCAGAAAAGCAAAGATACATACCTGAACTACTAGCCAATATCTCCTAGAATGAAAAGGTACAGGTTAAATATAGGAGTTGTATCCTCAAGTTTAATCAGATTTCCCTTTAATTTTTGATTCCCAAGTTATTCAGCCACTACATTGGGCTTTTTTTCAGTGCTGCTCACATTTGTTATTTCCAATTTTAGTTTAGATTTTAAAGTATTTTCATCAGTAATACTTCCAGATTCTGGGAAAAGCTGTATGATCACTCAGGAGGAGAGAGGGAGGGAGCTTTTCTGTGTATCCGCACAACTTCCTTTTTACATACGCTGTAAGTCTAGAACATTCTGAGAAATAGCTATCACTTTCTTCTGTGTCCTCATCTCATATCTCTTTCAGTTCCTTTTAAGAGAAATCATCAGCTTGTGCCCCTCAGTGAATGTTGTATTTCACAGTGAAAAGTACAACAGGTAGTTTGACTGTGAGGATTGAGTGAGAGGAAGACAGTTGTAATGTGAAACAGCAAGTTCAAAGTTTTTAGGATCATCAAAACATCAGAGTGCTTTAGCTTTCTATGACTTTATACGTCTTAATAAAATAACAATAATTTGCTTTCAGTCCTGCAAAAGACTAAAATTAACCAAATCCTGGATGATTTGGAAGTTTGGTTTCAAGAAGCATTGAAAAGTCTGAATCTCTTAGAGACGGTATAGTTGACAAAAAGACTGTTTTAGAAGTTGCCAGAGCAACATGGCTTAGGAACTGACACAGCTCTGCTTGCAGAAGGCCGTGGCCAGGGTTTAAAAAAAAAAAAAAAAAAAAAAAAAAAAAAAAGCAGCATATGAAATGAAAAAATACTTTTCAGTAGTCCAACAGGTTCTTTTCACCAAGAGTCTTTGCTACAGCTTCCCTCTAGCTACTGTCTGTCGACTGAAGACATCACATTCTTTAATCCCACCAGGAGACAGAATCAGACATGAGACTCTAGGTTGCTCCACATAGAATAGTTTGGGTTGGAAGGGACCTTTTAAAGGTTTTCTGTACCAGGTTGCCCATGGCCTTGCCAACATAACTTAGAATGTTGCCAGGGATGGGGCATCTACCACCTCTCTGGGCAACCTGTTTCACCACCTTCATCATAAAAAAGTACTTGCTTATAGCTAGTCTAAATCTGCCCGCTTTAAAACCATTACACCTTATCCTATTTCAACAGGCCCTGCCAAAAAGCTTGTCCCTGTCTTTCTTATAGGCCCCCTTTAGGTACTGAAAGGCTGCAAAAAGATGTCTGTGCAGCCTTCTCCAGGGTGAACAACCCCAACTTTCTCAGCCTTTCCTCAGAGTAGAGGAAAGCTCTCATAATTTTTCTGCCTCTCCTCTGGACTTGCTCCAACAGATCTGTGTCTTTCCTGTGCTGAGGATCTCGGATGCAGTGAGATGGTCTTAATCTGGACCTCAGCGAGGCAACAAACTTCACTAAGAGGAGGGTCTGGCTGGAACATGGGACAAAGGAATAAGGAGGAAGTAATCTCATACATTTTCAGGGCTACGAATGTATAGTAAGAGGCAAGAGAAGTCACTTAGCTCTTGAGTCCCACAAGACACAGACTAACCACAAGGCAACACCCAGTATTTAGCATTGACCTAAAAATGGAAGTGTGCTGAAGGAAGCAAAGAGACTCCTACATATATTCTCTCTCTCTCTCTCCCTGTGGGAAGGCACATATTATCAAGATGGATTTTTATGTTTCCTTGAGGTGATTTGAAGTCTTCAGATGTCTGTCTTCTGCCCTGTACCTGTAAGAATGGAGACATTGTTAGAAGAGAAATTTTTTAAGACTGAGAAGGTGGAAATTGCCTGTTCTGGTTCATTTGTTTCTAAAAATAGATATTAAAAAATTCAAATGCCTCATTTGGGATTTTCAGATGAAAAGGTTTCCATTTTACTTCTTAAATGCTTATTCCACTTGTAAAAGTCAATTTTAATTATAGTAAAGTACCAAAAAATGATAGCTTGCAATTACCAAACTGAAATATTTTGGAAGAGAAAATATTTTTTAATCAGCATTTTTCTGGATTGCAATCCCTCTTCTTACTCACTTCTAATTTTATGTAAGAGGTAATTACTCCCATCAATGCAGAAGACGTATTTAGTCTAACTTACACATAAGTTCATTTTACATCAGCGTTCTGCAGCCTGGCTACATGTTGCATCCAAAACTAAGTGAAATGCAGCCTGGTATGCAGCTTGTCTCCTGCACACAGTGAAGCCATGAGTAAGGTCCTTCCCTGACAATGAGGCAACATGAGCAAATGCCAATAAATATATTCCTCAGTTAGTATGATGCATTGGTCATGTGTTTTCTAGTCAAGTTTATTCTCATATTACTCTAATGTAATCCCTTTTGAGAAGTGCCTTTAGAAATGTAAACAGTACCTCTTGCATTCAGGTCTTTATCCAGTCCTTCTTCATTAATACTGAACAATTCAGAGCTTGCCATGAGTTGCCAATTTAGATTGACAAATAGCCTGGCCTGCCCTGTAGGTTCTTCCTTCTATTCTCCCATTCTCCTTAACCCCAGGACTGCAATCTCAGAACCCTGCCTTGTGTGCTGGACAGCTTTACAAAATATGAGAAAGAAAGCAGGTGGGGGAAGAGGGGAGATTTTGAAGACTTGCTTACTCCCTTTCCTTTTGTCCCGTGTCTTTCTTGAATTTGAATTTGAATAACAGTCACAGAGCTTTAATCCAACAGGTCTTTCACTGATTTCCTATGATCTGATAATCAAAGAAGATATATATGTGCTGGAAGGATCCAGCCACCTGACCTCCCCTTTGGTCAAGGAATCTCAGCTTTCCTAGTAATAAAGTATCACTTTCAGTAGTAAAACAGTTTGAAAATAGCCTTCAGAAATTAGTCCATATCAGCAGGAGAGGCTTAGTGCTGGTCAGAGGAGAGGCTTTGAGCTTTTTAATGCTAACATAACGATGAAGAATAGCCTGCGGGAAGAGAAGTTAGAGCTAAGAGCAGCCAGAAGCTTAATTCCTGTTGCTACAGCAAGTGTAATTATGAATGCGTACTTAAAATAGTCTCTGAATGGTTCCTGAAGCTTAATGAAACATTGATTTGCTATCTAAGTCACAGGTTCTGATCTTCACCATTACTGCAGAGTGGCTGTCAGAAATTAATTGATGGCCAGTCTATCTCCTAATTGACAGACATGTATGAAGTGATGAAATCATTCTCATAAATACCCCAACCTTAGCAGAGGAGCTTGGAATTGGCAGGGCCATGTCTAAATGTGGAAATAGTTTGCATCTCTAGAAAGCTTAAGAAAATAGCGGTGAAGTGGATTAGAGTTTACACAAATTCTGGTCTATTCCCAACCTATTGATTCACTGAGGATTTAAATGCCAGAGAAATGACCAGACTTGACAAACTGAAATCTTACTAATTTCTATGAGCCATTCCCTGCAGGAGACAAGACTCTTGCTTCCAAAATTAGATTTTAAAAGCTTATTAGAAATTCAGCAAAACTGATAATTAGACTGAGTAGCTCCACTGCTGTCATTCATTTCCTACTAATCAGAGATGAGGGCATGATGAGGGATTTTTATGCTATGCAACTCCGGATTTCCTATGAGTATGTTATAGTATTCGGCAAAATAAAGTGCTATGCTGTTGCTCTGTACTCTTTGGACTTGTCCCAGGATGCCCTTGTAACGAAAAAGACTTTGCAGGTTTTCTGGCTGTAAATTATTTCTATGAATGCTTGAGTACGTACCATCATGTTTGCTGGAATTGCTCAGTCTATTCAGCTAATCAGTGCCAGTGCATATATCTCATTAAATAGTTCAAACTCAGCCTCTCTGAATCTAAAAGCTTTGTAAGACTATGGGCTTTCAAACCTACACAACTTTTACCCTGGAAATCTTAACATTGGTGAAGGGTGATCTTTCCAACACCCTCCTCACAGGGAATTTTTGCTGTTTGTTCTTAACGGGATGTTTATTCCATATGGAAGGGCAGAGTTAAAGTGTTTGAACATGCAGTTAGAGTGCTCTTTAGTCTTGCCAATCAGGCTGCTTTCCAGATGCTGGCACAGCAGAAGTATATTTTTTCTCTCAGAATCACTGTGGATAATTTGATGCAACTTGGACGAGAGGGAATTTTCTACAACTTGACTCAAAGATTGCATCCCTTGGAGGAGAGAACGAAGGAAGCAAGTTCAGCATATTGAGAACCAGGAACATTTAGGCACACATCAGATAAGCCTGCCTCTCTTTTGTATGCTCAGCTTTGAAATCCCAGTTATGAAACACTGTATATATCTGTCAATAAGGCTTGTAATTCTCAGTGACAAATGGGATGAGATAGCTGCAGCAGTAACACTCGAGCTACAAAGCATCCTTCGCACTCCTCACAAATGCACATATCCCTTAGAGGAAAGTAGTTTCCTTTTAGACCTTTTCAAAACTGCAGTCTCTGTTCCAACAAAATATTTCACACAAATAGGTCTTTCTGTCCTAGCAAAGCCCTCTTAAAATCAATAAGGCTTTGGAACATTGCTTTGCTATCTTGCTGCAAAGGAGGACTCCATTGATTTTGGTGTAACATCTAATTGGGAAACAATGTACTATATATTCTTAAAATGAAGTACTGGTACCTGACAGCACACAGACAAACTTTTGTGATGGCAGAATTCCAGTCAGCACAGAATTTAAAGTCTTAATTTGAGCTATACAGGAGCCAAGCAGAATTTATAAAAGTTTTTAACATTTTGCATACATTGAAAGGGTAAATTGGTTTACACAATTATACGATGACTATCTGTTCTCTAGGACTAAAATAGACTATCTAGAGTTGGTAACAGTGTATTTTGAGAGACAATATCCTTAAACTATACTTTATCTAGATTTCTTTGATTCACCAAGATAGCTCACCAATTCTAATAAAACACTACAGTTCTGAAGGTTTTGTTTCCAAGTTTTCCTTTTTTAGCTGTATGGAACTGGCAACGGTGTTACAATGTGTAGTGAACAAACTGCAAAACATCTATTCCTTACTATATAACCACCAGTCTGTCATCCTATATACATTTACAAGTCTTTGTAAGTGTACTTTCTATCATTACATGCTCTAAATCAAAAACATACCTTGAAAAAATGAATAACTGTCTTAACATCTTCTTCATAGCCATTGTCTATAATTACCCTAATAACATATTGTGGGTTTGACTTTTTTGTACTAGACTAGATGGGGTTCAGAGTAGACTCTTTAAAAGAAGGTCAGGTATAATTGAAAGGTACTAATGATTAGCAGGTGTGACCATTCAGCTTCTTTTGAAAGCTAAAATAGGACCTTTATACATTAAGAAAATACAGAAGTAGTATTAAGCAGTATGTTTTCAGCAAAGGTTAAGATCTATTAGAGGGGTAATGGAGGCCTGGGAAATGGATTGTAAATAAACGTCTGCTTGGGAGGTGTATAGTTGCAGAAGAAATAACCTGAAAGAATCTAGGGGCTCTTTCAGTCTGGTGTTAGATTAGTTCAACAGAGTTGTAATGTTCTCAGAGTGGAATTAATAGGGTGGTAATTGAGGTATACTAGATTTAAACTGCACAGCTTTTAAAAGCTTTATGCAATGTTTTAAGACACAGAATCAAAATTTCCAGCTCTGAAATTCAGCATGCTGCAATAGTACTGCACGCTTGAGCAGAGCAAGAGATCTTAAGCACAAAGTACCTGTGTTCTGTCACTGATTCTAGGTGTCACTGCATAAATGACACCTAGAACCTAAAAGTGTTGTGGTCAGATGTCTGGTTTGGGTGCCTGGATTCTTTGCAGGATCTCAAAGAAATTTAGGCACCTCAGAGCATAGTCTGGGTGATGAAGCATAGTCCAGAGTGAACTAGGAAACACTAAATATAAGGGTGTGTCTGAAAGGTGAGGGATGCCTGTCTGGGTTTCTACTTCATAATTCTTACTTTGCTACTCAAAACCAAAACATAGATTTAATTTCATGTGCTTGCCTTTCCTTTGAACTAATTTAGTGGAGGGAATGTGGGGATAGAGGCTACTCCAGGAGGCAGCAATGTGGGAAGACACAGCAGGTGCTTCTGACTGTTGGTGAGAGAAGAAAAGAAGACAGAATTTGCTGGGCCAGAGAGGGTGGGATGGTGACATTTTTGTAGCTTCACAGTTAGAGATCTGATCTTATCTTGTTAAGTACAGCCACTGAGTCAAATGTGGAAACAGTACTTTATTTTACTATGTGGGTGTGATGTGCCTCCAGTTATCTGGCTAAACATGACTCTTACAAATAATAAACAGTGACTGATAGTAGCCCTTCAGTCTTGAAAGTGTGCAAGATTGGAGACTGCTCTTAATTTCTTTTAGCCTGAGTTTTGAATTGGTGTGTTTTAAGGCCATTTCAGGAGTTACCAATGCTTGTAGAGTTAACAGAAACATAATTTTGGATAAGTTTTTAGTTTTGGTGAAGAGATGGAGGTGTTTTAAGACTGTTTAAGTCTTTGCATTTACATTATCTTTTAAATTAATAAATATTATCAGAACTTACATAAAAACATGCTGCTAATGTTGTGTTCTCCAGTGCAAGGATCAGCCTTTTGTCATCCACTGGAAAATATCAAAAGCTTTAAGTAACACCACCCTTATCCCCCACCTCCAACAGTGTTATTAGACATTGCCAGAGGTCCAGGTAGAATATAAAGTGAAATTTTCTTGCTCTCCTAATACAAATAAGTCAAAAAGCCAGTTTTACCTGTACCACTGCTTTTGCTATTAACCAGACGGCACATCTGAAAGGAAATTTAGTAGAGCAAATCTGAAAATGAGTGACTGCTGAGAAGCTCTGTTAGGCTTGACAATAGTCATAAGCTCTCTTGAATCAAGAGAAGAAGCAAGACTCAATGGGTCTTGAAAACAGAGGCATATGAGTGTTGCCCCTGGATAGCTGCCTCCTTCAGTAATTTTTTTCTTGTGTTGGCTTTGCCCGTGTGCAGCTTGTTCAGATGTCAGGCTCTGCCGGTGGATTGGTCTTTGGGTGTGTCTAGCACAATGGAAATGGAGACCCAATCTGGGCTGTGAACTGTCTCTGTTACAATTAATAAATATCATGATCATTCAGAATCCATGTTATGTGATATAACTAGCTTGAATGTCTTCCTTTTCCTGCATGGGGCAGTCATTTCTTTTCTGCTTTCCTGCACCTCTCAGCATGTTGCGCCCATTCGTATGTGTGGAATGTGTGTACAGAAGAATATTTTCCTCTCTGGAGGCTGCTCCTCTATTTATTCAAGAAGGGGAGGCATAAACTGAGCCATTAGTGGGAGAAATAGAGCCTGAGCACACAGCAGCAACCATTTTTTAATGAGTCTATTTGTACTGGGCCAGCGGGCAGCCCTGACATTGAGTCAAACCTGAGAGTGGATCTGGCAGCCAGCCAGCGTTCTGCTGAGAAGAAGCTAAATTATGCATCTTATTTAGTACATTTATTAAAAGATCTTCTAACATTTCCAGGCAAAAGTCCCAAAACAAATGCTACTATCATTTAAGAGCCTTGCAGTTTTGAGCTACATTTAATGCATTACAATTCCCTCATAATAGCTTTCTGGTGTTGGCTGAGCTTCATCTCTCAGTGGTGTTTCATAAATTGTTATGGTAGGGAGATATTAAGGGGAATGAATTCTCCCTGATCCAGGGGTGTGGAGGAAGATAATTAGTGCTGGGGGTGCCCAACTCTGTCCTGACTTGGAGCAAAGCCTGGCATTGCAGCCTTGGCTGCCCTGCAGAAAGGCAGCTGCCACTTGTGTCAAACTGTGCAGAGACTTCTGCTAATAAATCTGACACACACATGCTGATTGACCTCCGGCAAACACTGTGGGGTTATGCACACTCACTTTGAATCGCTCCTCCTGGATTTTTTGCCTTCTCAGATTTGAGTTGATAAAAAATACCTCCTGGAGAACAGCTTACACCTCTGCAAGTTTTCTAGCACTGTTTTGTAAGCATAGAGATCCTGCCTAGGGAACAAGCTGTTTTCCAAGCCTAGCCCTAACATGATTGGCTACGGTGCTTTGATTGGACATCAGGCAGCTGCACTACAGAAATCTTTCTCTGACTGGAACTACAGCTACTAGGGTCCTGTTACACTGTGCTGAACCTTTTTTACAGTATAAACCATCAGAGCTGAGTATCTCAGCTTATGACTAGAGTTTAGCAGTACATTATTCTGACCAGCTCTTTTTCATTTTCCCCTACAGCCATGTTTTGCTTCTCAGCAACTGTGTTCCTCCCTAGCAGGTCAGCAGTTCCCAGTGGTGTTACTGGCTGACCTTTCTTCATAGGAACTGCTTTATGCATCTCTGACTGAGCAGCACTCATTGAATCTGGATCTTGACAGGGCCTGTGTATAAAAGTCCTGATTTGAATTTTCAGCCCTCTTAAAAACCCTTTTCAAACCAACTTGTATCTAATTTTTTTCTCTAAATGATCTGTCTAGAAGGGCATGTTAAGGTAATGTTCCCTTGAGATGGAAAGAAGTCAGCAGATAGCAATTTAAAAATTGCCTCAGAACTGATCCAAATGTAGTGGAAACTACTCCAGGAAAGCTCTCTTCCTTTGTGTAATTGTTAAAAAGTGGGATAAAAAGTATGGCATCACCTTTTGGAGTGGCAAAGATATGCAGATAACAGCATGTTATTGCTCATCAAGTCATCAGTCTTCTTACGTAAAGGCTGGTACAGGTAGCCTGGAGACAAATAGGCCTTTTATAGTAGTGTACGTGGGACATACGGGCTTCATGTCTCAGACTGCTATTTCACTTTCTTCCTAATGTATAATGTTCGGTTTTGCTAACTTTTTAATATTCAATGCTCTGTTCAAGAGTTCAAGTGATAAGAGTTTAAAGCATAGGCATATACAGAGCAAGGGAAAGAATTAACATTTATCCGTAACACTCCAGGTATTGTAGGTGGGTCTGATTGGGCTGCCAATTGCAGCAGCTGTAAGGTTGAGGATCATACATTATTTAAAGATCAATTCCTTTAAAAGATACAGGTTTTTAGCTATCAGACTTAACGATGTGGCCTGAACTGTATCCATGCTGAATGTATCTGCTTGATGCAGATATAGTTCCTGAATACACACTCCTAAATGGCTTGGTGTTTCTTGAGAATGACAATAGGGAAAACGTAATTTAGCTGTTTTAAATGCCATCCTGCTTTGAACAAAAAAATTAATGTTTGACTTCCTGAGAAAAATCTTGGGAAACGTTTGCATATCTTCTACAGATTCTACATAGAAATTTGTAGCTAAATTCTGTGTCTGCAGTGAGAGTGGGAGATGATCTGAACTTCATCTATGACTGTAACTTTGAAATACTGCAGTCAATGTCATGTCTCGATGCAAACACTTGATGCAAACCCTTGAAGCGACTTGTCTACATTCATTCGCGGCAGCCTGGCAGTCTGCAACTGGGAAGTGAGGCAATGAAAGCTGTCCATGCAATTCATTTCCTTTGGTTAGATGCATGTCAGTACCAGAGACAAAATCCTAAACATTTTTTTTAGTAGTATGGTTTCTGTGTCATTTCGAACTAAACAGTGTATGCTAGGAGTTTTCTTTGTAAAACTTTGAAGATACTGGGAGGTGGGGCGAAAAGAGAGGAGACAGCAGGAAAAGTAGTGCATCGTTTCTTGGTTTTGGCAACTAAATTCTGCCTGAGGAAGTGGTTCTGTCTTTGTAGGTGATTCAAAGCAAATTACTTTTATCTGATTAATGAAAATTGGGTTTATTTTACTTTCAGAGTGCCTTGATTGAAGACGCTCAATAATTTCACAGAAGAGTTGATAAATAACAGGTTGCAGGGAAGGACTGTGGAAATTGTGCTAGGAGAATATTCACAAGCGCATATTTGAATAGCACTGAATACTGAATGAGGACTCTGGCAAATCAGAGGCAAGAGCCATGAAGTGCCTTAGACACCCGAATACCACTCACTGTCCATGCTCACCTTTTAGTTAGTGACTTCATCAGCCACAGGACTATTCTAAACACAAGAATTTAGGGTACACTTTATATCTCAGTCTGTCTTCCTTGTGTTACCTCTTTAAATGTTGAAGTTTATTCATTTGAAGTGGGGCTATGTAGTTAATCAGGCAGTTCATAATTTTGGGAACCCAAATTATTTACTCTGAATTATTCTGGGTAGTATTCTCATTGCTTATTTTTAGCAATTGTAAGTATCAGAATATTTTAAAGTGTTGCCTAATTTAGGTTCTCTGGAGGCTAAATAAAACTTCTAATAATGTAAAAAACAAACAAGACTACCTAAAGATCCACTAAAAGAAAGTTACTGAGTGTATGGGCTAAGGACTAGTAAGTTTCAATGGGAATATTATTTTCTCTTTTCAAAGCTCCATGTTCGTCTGACTTGATTGTTCATAAAAGCAAGCAGGGAAGATGCTGAATTAAGCACTTGCTTATTGGCCTTCTCTGGTGTGCCACTTGATGTGTGCACCACCAAGGCTGTGAATATGATGTTACAGGATGAAAGTGTCCTTTTAGATGTGGGCATTTTTTTGTCATAATAGATATTAAGCACTTTCAAGATTTTTGATTTATCAATAAAGCAAAAAAATTAATACACTCTAACAAACATTACAATATATCAGTTATGTGTCCTAGGAGAATTGCTGTATATATGTACAGCTCTTTGTATTAATATAACTTGCAGTTATATATTTATGTAACTATATATAGTTAGACATATATAACTATACAGTTATATATTAATACTTGCAGTTATTAACAGTATGACTATAACTTACCCAAAAACCTTAATGATGATTTAACTTAGTTTCCACAGGAGTCATCTAAGTTATTGGCATGTTATTTGAATTCTTCAAATAGCTTTTTCACAAGCTTTGCCTGACTCCTGTCTGATTACACACTATGTTGATAGGAGTGAAGATCCAGACAAAATGGTGGATAATACCAAGTCAGTTAAATACTGATTTCAAAAGTTGTGTGTGTTAGTATATAAATCATAGGATGCAGCTATCCAGGTTCAGTGCTGACACTTAGGAGTGCTGTTTATTGCTTCTTATGATTCTAAGGCTATTGTGGACTGCCAGTGCTTGCATTCCCAGCATTTTTTTTCTCATACATTATGTGAGTCAGAGAGACATTTCACATGCTAAAGATGGAATCCTTGTGACAGCATGATCATCCGCCTCCTCCAAGTGCTGCAGTGTGGCTGTGCCATGCATTAAATAAATGACTAGATCTTTGTAATGCCAATGTAATTTTATGGGTGAGGATTATTTGTATTTATAGCATCCATAAAGCAATTTATAGTCCTTCTGCTGCCTGTTATTTTGTGCTTTTGAGCAGAAAGAGTGGACTGCAATGACTTAAAATGCAACTCAAGTGTGCTTCAAAGGTTGAAAGGCTTTCCAGGTCAAAGGCAGTGAATGTGAATAGCAGTAATAACTACTCTTTTTTTGTTACCTTGAACTTAGAGCTTTGCCTTTGGGCTGTTGATCTTCTTGGGGAGAGTAGATGTTAAGTGTGCCTTGGAGCATGCATGTTTTGTAAGTCTGCAAATCAGGAAATGGAGGTGCTGAGATGATGCGGCTGTATCACCTGGTGCTGAAAGCAGAACTTAAGTCTGTCTGAAGGTGCGATTCAAATAGTTCTGTTTTAATCTTTGTAAATCTAGATGAACTAGAAGACTGCTACTCAAAACTAAATTTCAAGTGTAGTGGTTAGTCCCACCGGGGAGTCTGAAGACAAAAGCACCATATGTTGTAAAAAAGGACATAATTGTTCTTGGTATTTGATCCTACCTCTGCCAGAGGAGATGGTGCTTTAACCTCTGCGCAGAGACTTAAAATGCCTCCTGGTTATGGTGGTGTGCAAAGGTCTTCACATAGATACAGGGAAAGAAAGATGGGAAGAAAGGCTGAAAAACCACTCTCTCCTGGTGCAGCCTCACCTTGAATCCTGTGTGCAGTTTTGGGCACTACAATATAAAAAAGACATTAAGCCATTAGAGAGTGTCCAAAGGTGGGCAATGTATACAGTGAAGGGCCTTGAGGGGAAGCTGTATGAGGAGCAGCTGAGGTCACTTGGTCTGTTCAGCCTGGAGAAGAGGATACTGAGCACAGACCCCATCACAGTCTACAACTTCCTCATGAGAAGAGGAAGACACTGGTCTCTTCTCTCTGGTGGTCAGTGACAGGACCTGAGGGAATGGCCTGAAGCTGAGTCAGGGAAGGTTTAGGTTGGGTATTGGCAAAAGGTTCTTCACCCAGAAGGTGGCTGGGCACTGGAACAGGCTCCCCAGGGAAGTGGTCACAGCAGCAAGCCTGACTGAGTTCAAGAAGCATGTGGACAATACTCACAGGCGCACAGTGTGACTCTTGGAGTGTCCTGTTCAGGGCCAGGAGTTGGACTTAATGATCTTGATGGGTCCCTTCCAACTCAGTATATTTTGTGATTCCATGAAACTGGTGAATGGTAACTTACCACGAAATGATTGTGTGTTAGTTTAACAACAGCCTCTCCAGTTTTGCTTATTAATATTAGCTAAAAATATCCTGTGCCTCTTTAAACATGCAGAGAATAATACCTGACATCAAGAAGTTAAATACTTTTCTCATTTTGGCATTGATACTGTCTCCAGAGGACATATTAATGAAAGGGGGTAGGAGGTATAAGAATAAGACTATAGCACCCGTAAAACAAAGTACCGTGTACCCATTTATTTTTTCTCCAGACAGCAGTATTAATCCATTCACAGAGCTATATTACTGAGTCCCATTTCAATTTATTTTCTGAACTGTAAGAAATTTTGAGAAGACAATGTACTGATAATTCAAGAACTGAAAAATAACTACAAAAACCAAAACTGAGGCAAGTGTCCCTGGTAAAAAAACCAAAACCCATCCAAAAGCCCTCCAAGAGTCAACAAGGATGTCTCCTGACATACTGTCTTTTGTTGACCAGGGATGTTTCATTATGGAAAACACTCTTACATATTCTCTGAGGAAGTACACATATTTTGAAATCCAGTGGGCTATTTAGCCATAACCTTTTTCTTCTTCTTCTGATGTGAGTAAAGAGCAAAATAGGCATTTGTATCTGCTACGTGTGTCTGCTACAGCTATTTTTTCAATTTATATAAATAAATAACCTGCCAAAACTAATTACTTCTCTTCAAATTCTAAATACATTATTTCTCCTTTTCCTTCCCCTCCATCTGTCTTGCTTTAATTATTTTTGCATCAGTTGTCATTTTAGGAGCTGGTTTGGTCTAAAAAGGGATGGTTGTGTACATCTTGCTATTTTAATTTAACTAATTATGAAACCTGCTTTTTTTTGTTGGTATCTAGAGGCAGAAATGGAGTGGATGCTCATATAACGGTGTTCCTGATTTGATGGATAAGAAATTGTTCAGATCCAACATTACCTAGTAAAAAATTCCAGCAGAAACACTCAGTCCAGAGTTTGCAAAACTGGTGAGTTGATTTTCAAAATTGCTCACAAGAATTAGACTCTCAAATTCCATTTCAGTCCATGGGTCTATAGTCTCTGGTGCATGATTAGTCTGCAGGAAGACTGATTCAGGAATGCATTGCCTGGCACTGTTGGTTAACAGTGCAAAATGGAAGTATCAAAAATATCAGTGAACTACATAATCTTGAGTGTGACTAACTCTTTGTGGATTTCATGAAAATATTTATGCTTTTACAGAATTCATATCATGAAGCATCCCAGTGATGACATGATCTTACACTTTTCTTTGTATCTATTTCTTCTTTGGTTTTCTTCAGGTTAAGGGTTCTGCTCCTGTTTTACAGCATTGCTTATATAAGCATATATAATGTCAAGTACTGGACTCTGCAGAGGACATTTGAGAAGAAAGTTTATCCAGCAGCTCAGGTACAACGGTACTAGCACTTGCCCAGCCCAGGAAAATCTAGTTTTGACTTGCTTTTGCTTAAATAGCCTTTAACTTTCTTATTCTTAAGGCAAGCAGCTGATGAACTAGCTGTGAGGGATTTTGTAGTAGTAGAAAGGGCATATTCTTATTCTCATCCATTTCAAGCTATTTCTCTCTAGATGAAGTAATTAAATGAGCAGAGAAGACCAATTTGAATTCAGCACATATATATGATACTTCCAAGTTGGATGCCAGGGTAGCAGGTCCACAGTTGCTATAATTGCAAGGATGCATTATGTTTGCAGTTCTACCCTTGTGTGTAGAACTAGTTGGTATCAGTGTCTTTTAACCTGGTTCCCTCCTGGAGAGGAGGGGGCCAGGCTTGCATGTCTTAGCCCAGATACTGGCAACAGCAGTTTCCTACAGAGATCTTCTAAAATGAAGTGATGAGGATTATTCTCTTCTGCATTACTGTTATGGGAGACCTTTAGGGAACTAGATGATATTTAAGGTCCTGTCCAATGCAGCTTATTTGGTGATTCTGTCCCGCTCCCATCTGTCTGCTTTCCTTGCACATTCCTACCCACCTCTCTTCTTGCTCATCCTATCTTCTCTTCAAGGATGTTCCTAGGCTGAGAGAAACACTTATGTTAGACTTGCTAGTTCTTGTTTTTTAACGTAGCACTGAGATCTATTTGATCTGGTAATGTTAGATGGACCCTTGTGTTGTAATTTGCCACACAATCTTTATATTCTTCTTGTCTCATTTCAAGAAGAGCTCTTCTAGTCTCATTCTGCTTCATCAAGGTCAGTGTCTGACCATCGCAACCCTAGGACACTCAGGGAGTTGAAATAATATTCAGCCACAAGTTATTTGAAGTTCTGGAGGCAAGGCTTTACCTTGACATTTTGACACTAAATAACATTCTCCCTGTTTACATGACTTAAAAGAAAACAAATTTCATTATGTGTTCTATAAAGTGTTATTTGTGTTTTTGATACCAAAGAATACATTCTTTCATGTGTCCTGTGGGAACATCTGGAACCCCCATTTCTCAATGCTTTCTGAGAAGATCCTCAAAATACACCTTTGTTGTAATCCACTTTATCTTTGAAGAGTGTGCATTAATCCATTTATATTTAAAAGCCCTTTCATAAATACAGTTGCTAAGGCACCTTGTTACTTACATAATTTGTTTCACACAAAGATTTGTGTTACTTCTTCTCATACAAACAAGCATACATAATTTATCTTTCACATATATATTGTAAACAAACACATTAATAATTTTATCACATGCTCTGGTACTTCCCACATGAACATAAATGATTTGCTATAGCCTAAGATAGCCACAGAGTTAAAATCTTAGACATTTAGGTTGTTTTTTCCCTTAGGGTACTTACAGTCACTTATTATTTTCAGCTTTTAATAATCTAGTTTGGCTTCTTGCCAGTAGAAAGAAGTGTTTTTAATTTTTAAATATTATTCCATTTGATCAGTTGAAGAAGTTCCACTTTTCCATAGGATTTCCTATTTTTTTAATACCTTTTGTTGTTGGAATTAAGTTGGGGCCTTAATATAAGGTAGGGCCATGGACCATAATTATATGGCATAAGGTACTGTACACGGGGCACCTTCAGTTCTTCAATTAACAGCCTATTGCTGCGATATTTTGGTTGATAGGACAGCATTGAAAAACAGATACCCACCTCAATGAATTATTTAAAATAGGTATTTTCCAAGTATTCTTAAAAAATGTATTAGTATCGCACTAACTTTTGGAAAAACTTGCAGTTTAGTCTTTCATCGTGGATTTCGTTATGAACAGATTCACAACAGCAAGGAGAGCTTTGAGAACCTTGTGACTGAAATTATCTTCATTTCCTTGGTAGCTCTTAGGGGTATGCAGTGTATGCAATGAACATTAAACGTGGCCTTCATTATGAGCTGAAGTGGATTTGAGACTGTGCCAGGAATCCTGCCCCACTAACAGCCTGTTCCAGCAATGGAATAAACAATTCTGTAGCAAGTCCTTCAGATGGATTGCTTCTCCACATTGGATACTCAGGTTTGTCCTTGCTGCTTTTGTTGTCTGCATCAGTTCACTGCTGCCTTAGCGTGGTAGAAGGACTTACTTCTCTGTGTTGTGGGACCTAGAAGACAGTGAACATAGAAGTAGTCTCAAGAATCAGTTCATAACAGCCTAACAACTTCCTAAGTATGATTGTGCCAGAAGTGGAACTAAATTGACAAAAAGGAAAAAATCTGAAGGATATTGGAAGCTGGGAATACAGTCTGCAATGCCTGGCATGATCAAAATACAGAGACACCAGCGATGACAGGGAACTGTTGTCTGACTCTGTCACAGTATGGAGAAACTCTACTTAGAGCATGTGTTTCTGACATAGTTACAGTATATCAAATGCTACTTTATTGCTCAACCCTCACTGAGGCAGGAATTAAGAATGAAGTTTAGAATTTGCCCTTTGATTGATATGATGGCTTGGCTGGGATTTGAATTACCGTATCTCTTTGCCAGTCCCAAATGGACCCAAAACATGTTCCAAGAAGAAATGATCCTACTGTTACCTCATTCTGAAGCCCAGTTCTGCGGTTTTTTTCCCAGCCATTCAAAAAATATACATGTGCTTGCTTTAAGGTCTACTCCATAATTTCCTGAAGTGTGTGTTTTAGAATCCATTTACTCCACTGTGCTTATCCTTGTATATCCTGCATGTGATGGGAACTGGGTGTCTGAGCATTTCTGAAATAAACAGAAATTTATAGTACTTGCATCTTTACACAGATAGGGAAGATTTTGCAGAATCAGGTCCTGTGATACTTGTTTGTGTACTCCTTGTGCTCTCATACTGCTTTCCAACCAGATGGGTAGATAACATCCTTATTTGGATCCTTGAGGTAGTCTCAGTGTCCCACAGGAAGAGTCTGCGGACTCGTGATCACCATAAAGCTGAGGGCTGCACATCCAGGAAGGATGCAAATCCCACAAGAAGACCATCTTTCCCTGTCTATAAAAATTCCTTAATTAATGCATGATGCATAATTCCAAAGGGCTTGTCAGACTTCCCAAGGCCAGGCATATGCAACAGTAAGAATCATAACAGGCCTCAGATATTCTCACAATGTTTCACGATAGGCATCTGATGTATCTGAAACCTGACAGCTGTCAGGGTCTCATTGCTAGAACCAGAACAGATCACTAATGACTGTGGGTTTATTACTGGACCCCTCAGGCTCTTATTATATATTTTACCTTCTTTATTGTTCCAGTCAACAACAACAAAAAAAATTACCAAAACCTGACTGACTGAATCCAAGGGAAAAAATATTATGGGACAGTATCCACTATTTTATCCATATATATAACATTGTGTCACTTTTGCTGTCCTTGGAAGAAAGGGCATATGCTGTCTTCACTGTCTTCTTTTTCAGATTTAGGGTGCAGTGACAACACTTACTCTAATTTTTATCAGCTCACCAGGCAATAATATAATATCTGTTACTTCTGACTCAGCAATGAGGGCCATAGGCCAAGGAATTGTTTTTTCTCCTGAATAAACTTTTTTTTATGTGACAGCCTGGAAAGGAGAAATGTGATGGCCATTTTGAGGTATGTCTGTGTTATACTGACCTCAGTAGATACTTCCTCTGGCAAAGGCCCATTCATTAATATGTTCCAGTCTTTGAAATTTCATATTGAAGTAACAGAAAATAAAATTTAAAAAAAAAATCAGGAGATAACCAGTATAGTCCAAAATGATGTGGCTGTTGCCAGTAACTGTGCTGCTCCATGTAGTCCCTGCAGTCCTGAAGGGTGTGAGAGGGCACTCAGCAGCCTGGCTTCAAGGGGAAATAATTGTGAGGGACAGACTGGATGTTGTGATAATCAGTTCTGAATTTTTGTGTGATTTAGGTGCATGATGCCATTGTCAAAGGATCCGTAGTGTCCCCCTGGTCTGAAAATAAGTATGTGTGCCCACTCTCCTTCCTGTTTCTTGAAGTCAAATGCAGGAGTCCATTGCAGTCGCCTTCTGCTCTGGAGTCTGCCATAGACCTGGTGACAAATGTAGTAAGAGCTCAGCAATGGGAAATAGCTTTTATTAGTGCTGCCTACCTCCTCAGGCTAGACATAGTCAGATAGGAAGAGGAGGCACATCTTAAAACAGAGACCCGGAGTATCTCAGCTGAATCATGGGTAATGAGTGTCAATTTGCCATGAGAAAGACAGCTGTGCTGAACAGCACTGGACCAGTATTTGCAATTCTCCATCTAAACATGTCCTTGCTATCACCTCATTTATGTTAAGAGGTTCACTGGTCCCAAACTACTTTCTTGTAGAAGTTCATGAAGATTCTCTTTCACTTCCGTATGGCTTTTTTTGTTTCATAAGGTTTCCCTCTTACCTCCAATGCTTTGAGAGAAAGAAGTATGAGGGTTGTAAGTGCACCATTAGGTCTTCATTGCCTTGATCAGCCTCACCAGGGACAAGTCCCTCCCCTACCCAGACATGCCTTCTGGTCCTTGTACCAGGGACTCAGGCCGTGGCACCCAGTCCTTGTTGGAGCTATGCTGTAGGTGTGCCTATCTTTGATCATGTTCCCTGCTGTTCCCAAACCGTTGTTCTAATTTTCTGGATTGATCTTGGCTTTGAATCACTACCTTGCCCTTGTCTGATGGTTTTTGGACTCCTGATACTGGAGTTGGACCCCACTGCAGTTTTACCACCCTACTCTGTTCACCCTGTTTGGGACTGGGGCACTGTGCCCTGCTGCTTGAGCTGCACTGTCAGTGGTGTGGTCACCTTCAGAGCACAGCACTGCTGCTTTTTTGGAGATGCTCTGCCCTTTCTTTGCAGCTTCTGAGTTTATTGGCTGTAGAGTGTGTCAAGGTGTGTTTATGCATGTGTGCATAGGCTGACACCCTCCTCTGACCTCCCGCAGTACCATGCCACTGCTAGCATGGGAAAAGGGTGAGGTTTCATCTGCACCAGTAAATCTGAAACTTGGCCAGTGATAGACCCCAAGCTGTGCTCCAAGTCATTATAACAATACAGGTGATTCCTGTATTCCTGATTTGTTCCTTGTCACAATTCTTATTTGTCAGTCTGGAATTAGTCAGATGGTGCAAAAGTCTGTTCTTCTTGAGAACCATCAGCTGATTGATGACTTTTCACCACATAGTCCCTCATACAGAGTTTCCTGCATTATTTGCTCAACAATCCTCTTACAGAGTGAGTATATTCCTTCAGACTTTAGAGCATTAGTGTGGATAAAGTCCAGTAATTATTGTGAGGATTGCTTGGACATAACTGTATGCAATGTGATTTTTCACTTTTCTTTCACACTTTGTCCTCCTTTCTTTAAGGAAACACCTGCTATTTTTCAACTTGGTTTTCGTTGCTTCATATTGAAGACATGGTTACTCAAGTAATGAGAAGCAGCCATGAAAAGATAAGAAAGAGAAAACCTGAATTCTGACACATATCTTTTTTTAAAATTATTTTTCAAATAGTATGTTGTATCTGTTTTTCAATTGCTGATTCACACCAAGCCCTGCATCACCTCTGTGCTTCCTGTTGCTTCTTAATGAACTGTACTCAACCATTCTCTTTGCAGTCTTCTTTCAATGTGTGCTGGTATTTGTAGTGATAATCAGCTCATGCAGTGAAATGAAGAATGATTCTGTTAGCCCCAAAGGAGCAGTCAGCTTTTCAAATTTGAATTGAGGAATTTCAGACCAATGTGTCATTTTGCCTCAGAGACACTTGAGAGAGCTTTCAAGGCCATTCTTGAAAAGTGTGAAAACAAAAGCAAATGTGAATGTCATAAGACAAAGGGATTTACCTAAGTAAAATATATTCTTGCCTTCCTGATACTGTGCTGGCTTTCGGGCTGTCTTGGTTTGGAAAGACAGGCGTCTGCTAAGGAAGGTGGAAACCTGCCTTAGAGGATATGACCCCCCTCCCTCCAAATTGTTGTAAGGTCGAAATCAAAGGCTCTCAGGCAGAGATATGGGAAAAGGAATAACAGTTCTTTACTCGTATCTCTAACGAGGAAAACAAGCAACAATAACAGTAGCAATAACAACTAAACAGACCAGATATCCGCTGGCAGCTTTCTCTGGGCTGCCAGACACCGCCCCTCCCCTTTGGTGCAGTTACAGTCACGGCCGGCAGGGGGCGCTGTGGCGCGAGCTCAGCTCCTTGGTGATGGCGGACGGAGCTGAGGGCGAGGCGGCTGCACGGCGAGCGGAGCTGCAGCAGGGAATCTCAGGGCAGCAAACTGGGCGGCAGAGCTTGTCCACTCGAGCGGGCGAACAAACGGGTAGCAGAGACTCCAGCAAGGAAG
>VZRN01005941.1:181577-229034 GCA_013397935.1 Dasyornis broadbenti | reverse complement strand
GCGCCTGTGTCCCTTGGGTCCTCAGTCGTTATCTCTTAAGTACCCAGTCGTTAAGGCTCGTTAAGGTATCTCTAGCCACAGGATGGAAAAATTCCCAACCTCCAACACGGGCTCTTAATAGTTAATCAACTTGAACGGTACTCAGAGTCTAAGCTCCTAGCCATTGTAAAAGGGAGAAAAATTCATCAAACTATGCTTTTAGTGCAAAAATAGAGACTTCAGCTGTCCCAGGGCCAAATATTTAATTTAACATACTGAGACCTATGAAGCCAGAATCTTGCATGCATTTCTCATTTGATGGGAGCTTTGTCAGAGATTCAGGAACGTGAAATTTGTCCCTTGGTTTATCTTTAATATGTTTTAGTTTGGGATGTGTGAAAAAGACTGATGGTTTCACAAACCCTGAAGTAGCAGGTTCAGTGTCATATACTAACGTGTGCTGTTTCACTTAATACAGTTATTGAAGTTTCATAATGTTTCCTTGGAACCTGATTGTAAGGAGCAGTTTTCTTACCTTCTTGACTATTATATGGGATTAGGTGAACTCTTCTGTGTGTGGTTTACCCACACCTTCAGTTGCTAAACAGAGCTCAACGGTGATATATTCAGGCGATGTGTTCTATTAGAAATGGGATCACAAAATTCCTTTTCTCCCATGTTGCCTGCCATAATTTGCCCAGACTCACAAAGATGAAAAGACAAAGTAGTCTGTAAAATTATCTTATTGAGGGAGTTTGTAAGGACTGAAATGTAACCTCAGTAAATTTGTCACAGAGAGTTTCTTTCCCATTTCCAGCTTTGATAAAACAGTCAGGTTTATTAAAACAAGCGCTTCTGTGTTTTTGTTAAGATTCCTCACTTTCTGCATTTTTTTTACATTCTGCTACATCGCATATCTTCCATATGTGCAATATATTGTGCCCCAGTGAGCCCACTAATTTGGAAATGGGATATGAAGTTTTTCAGACTCTGACTCTCTGTGTCTGTGAATCCACTTTTATAACCAAATGTTGGTACGTGGCAGCCTTTCAGTGACCTGTATGAAAGAGGTGGTTTAAGTTAGAACCACACACAACCAGTTGGCTGGTATCAGTATCACATCAACCATTAAAATGCCATTTAGCAAAAAGCCGGCTGAGAACTTAATGCCAAACAGAAAGGTCAACTTCTGCTTCACTCCTTGTGCTCTTTATAAGCAAAATGCCAATTGCAATGAAAGGTTGCAGAGCCATCCCCCACCTTGTGATTCTTTGAGGTAAGAGTGGCTGCTAATGAAGCATATTTCATTGGTTCTACATCACTGAGAAGATGGTTAAAAAGCAGTTTGGATTTGCATGGATGTGCTGTCAACAGGTTTTAACAGCTTCTGAAACCTTCAACTATTTAAATCAGTGACAAGATTCATTGAAGGTTTAGGGGTGCTTTAAGGAGAGCAATACAGCTGTTGGATCAAGGGTGGCATGACCAGTATCTTCTAGTGAGAGGAAGCTTTGTGTTACTGATGCTTAGAAACAAGACAAAGAAGGAGGTTGCCTGTTTCAAGGGTCATTTTTTTTCAGGGCAGTGAAGGATGAGTGTGTCATTATATCAGCAACAGGAGTATGTGAGAATTTCACAAATTTGTTTGATGCTGTAGAGGTGAATTGCTTATCTCCATGGTAAAACATTATTCCCAGTGAGTGACAGTGTTCACTGCAAAGTGCTGTTTTCCTTCACACTTGTTTATATGGCAGCTTTTGTTAACTTCTTTGTTCAGCATAGTAAGCTTTCTTTAACAAGCCTTAAACACTGCTAAGAGTTGTCAAAGGAGACTGATAGTAAATAATACTGAATTGCTGTGTAAAAATGAAATTGGAAACTCATTTGAAGATTTTGAAGAATTTGTGTTCATATTTTAAATGAAAAATCAGACCTTAAAGATTAGCCATACTTCCGGATCATAGCTAATGGACAAATGCAAGGAAACTTGAGGAGAAGTTATCGCTTGTTGAGACATTTCTAGTCTTATGCAGCATGTTTAAATTTTGGAGAGTTCATGTTAACAACTAAACCTTCATTTGCTCTTTCCTAGCCTAAATCAGGATTTTTAGGGAATTCTTCTCTTCATAAACCTTGGGCTTGCTCCCAAGTCCAATGACAAATAAATGCACAACTAGCTTGCCCTGGACTGAGTGCAAACAATTCTGTGTTGGATTAAGAAATATACGGAGTTCCTGGAAAGAAAAAGGATACAATATTTTTTTCTTGTGTTTGTTCATTAGGAGAAGAAAGGCACTGTTACTGCACATATACCACAGCAACCCCAGGCTGCCTGAAGAAGAGACATGTTAACTTCACTGGTTAATTTGGAAAAAGATTGGGAAGGGATTCTGCAAGAATCATCTACCTGTTTAGTCTTACAGGCTGCAATATCATGTGAGTACCTTGCTAAGCACATAATTGCTGCTGCATTTTCATTGTTTCCCTCACAAGAATGGCCTTGAACATGGGAAGGAGGAAATGAAAGACTGCTTGCTTTTTTTGGAATAGGGAGAAAATGTTTTCTAATGGCCAAAATACATACAGGAACACATTGTTAACCAGCTCCAGCCTCACAAGCTAGTGCTAGCTCAGTTTCCTGAGGTTTTCAAATGCTAACTTCAGCTGTACTGTTTTCGATTACAGACTATACATGTGCAAATAGAATGTGCAGTGGGTAAAAACATATACTTCTAATATGAATTGCGTGCATTGACTAGATAATGCCATTGAATCAGTGACAGTAGAGGGGAAAATGAAAAAGCTTGGTAAAGCAAATGCTACATCTGCAGCACCACAGCTCTGATGCAGCCTTTCTATCTTGCTTATCATTGAATGGCATGTGTCTTACTCCTTGCACACTGATGCTAAAAATACACTTTGTCTCTCTTAACTTGTTCTTAAATGCTGTAATCATTCATTGGAGCTCACAGGTGAGAACTATTTCTTAAGAAGCCAATTTTGCATGCTGAGTAGTTCAAATACTCTGGACTTTTCTGCTAATCTTCATTCTTTTAAGGTAGACTCTGCTTCACTGGAGTCAAGGTTAGAGGAAGCTTGCAGTCTGGATTTTAAGGAAAATAATGAACCAGAGGAAGCAGTGTAGTAAGACAGCTTCCCTGCTGTGGGCCTCAGATAACCATGCCTGGAACAAGATGTGCCCTATTTTCTATGCCTTGTTTTTAATGTCCTGTTTTCTCTCCTCACATGCCATTTTTAAGTGCAGCATTTCTTCCTTAAAAACTGGTGTAGCTACAGTTTGTGCTGATCCTCTGCCTGGGATATTAAACTGCCTGGGCGTTTTATTTTTGTGTAGAGGTTTGATTACTGAAATTCCATTATTGTCAAAATGTCTCAGCATGATGTGAACCTCTGTTAGCCCCTTGTCTCCTGATGTATGTAACAACCTTTATTAGTGTTGTAATGTCTTTGGTTCCTGTCTCAAATGTAATGGAATTGCCTGCCAGATGCTTGATAGGGCTGCAGAATGTCTTGGTATGTTCTCTAGGTGCTGCTGCCTTTATTGAATTGAAAGTCCTTTCTGGTTGTTCAGAAATGATCAGTTCTCTTTTGTATTACTGTTTCCCCCTGCTGCTTGCAGGCACCTGGCTTTTGTTTCTGGCAAATCTTGCTTCCCTTTGTTCATTTATAAAGTAATCTTTCAATTCTTCTTCATATAATTTTATCCTTCTTTTCTGCATTCCTGTCATGCGATGTGTGCTAAATGCAAAGGTGTGAGCAGCTTCATCTTTTGTTTCTAGTCCTTAGTTTTTGTTTTGATTTCACTCATTTTTAAAATCTAGTTAATGAAAATCCATCTACTGAAGATTTTATACCTTTTAAAATGATTTCTTTTATGTTTGGAGCATCATAAACACAACAGGCATTCAGGAGCAGCAGCCCCTTTCCTGTTCCCTTAAACCTGCTTAATCCTTCTGGCTCAGGGATTAAGTACAAACCAATGCAGAAGTATAACACTGCTCTCACCACTGTTTCCTGCAAGGGACAGGGTGCTCACAGAGACAAGCTATTGTGGAAGTCTGGCAGGGCTCTTTTATCATGGCACACCACATTCATGGCTCTTTTCGATGCTGAGACTAAGCTTGGCATTCGGAGGGTAGAAAGAGGGCCGGTAGTTCCTAAAACAGGTAGTTACTGTGTGGCTTTGGGACAATTGCTTTCAGAAACGTGAAAGTCTTTGCCATCACTCTGCTTTCTGACATGTAGCACTTCTCTGCATTTCTAAGCACAATACTATTATTTTACAAGATCCCCCAATCATCCTTCCTTCTCCTCCCCAGCCTGGACTAAACGTGATCAGAAAGTCCGTGCTGCTTTTCCATCTCACTTGTTTAGTATTGAGAGCTGTTCAAAGTACTGCAGAGGCAGACTGGGTGGGGCAAAGTAGCGCCCTAGGCTGTATCCTTGCAAGTGGATTTTTGGGGGCAGAAAATGGGGAGTGCTGGTGGCCCACTCTTGGTGATGGTGTCATGGGATGAGTTGTGAAAGCAGAGAACAGGAAATCCAGTGGAGATGCAGTTTCAGCACAGAGCTCCCAACAAATGGGCACACATTTTGCCACCTTCAAATGTGTTGTATCTCTGTCTTTACCACCTTATCTTTTTATTTTGTCCAAATGTCACTGAGTACTGAACAACATTTATCTCAGCAATCAACAGGAGGCTGACATCATGTAACTGTAACTTCTAAGGAAATCTTCCCAGTCTTCAATAAAATTTTGTGAGTAATTGTATTTCTTTCATTTGTTAAATTACAACATTTTTTTGTTTTCTTCTGGGAGAAAGGACTAGGTGACAACATGCTGAGAAAATTTTAAAAAGTTAAAAAGCAGGGGAGAAGGGTAGTAAAATAAAGATTCAGAAGGGGGTATGGCAGCAAAATATAGACCAGGTAAGAGCTAGACAAAGTTGTAAAATGTGTTTTCATCTTCAGGAGTAGCTAATAGATAAGTAGAAAAAATAGCCAGTGGAGTGCTGGCAGTTGGTGCCAGATGGAAGCACTGAACTACGTCCTTTGCAAAATGCACCAGATTGTCACAGGATCTTTTAAGGGCTCTCGAGTGTTTCAAAGGTAGATGGGTGATATGTAACCCCGAGGGGAAAGTTGCAGTAGTTTGGCCTATAGGTTGATTCACGGCTCTGTGTGCCCATTAAATGATGAAGCACAAGTGGAGTACAGCTGTTTGTTTGATTTCCTTTGACAGGAATTTAGCATGCAAGCACCAAAACCACTCAGAAACTGAGATCAGTGACAGGCAAATGGTCACAGATGGCAGGAAGGTGGCAGGGCTGAATCAAAGCTATGCCTGAACTGAAGCTGAAGCACTAATATAGGTGCATCTTAAGAAAGAATGCAGATTTTGGAGTACTTTGAAAAACAGATTTTTAATAGAAAAAAGCTTCACAACTTACCCATGACAGGTGCTCCAGTATCCCCTTTCTAGCCACTGAGATCATCAGTACTTTTTACTGAATAATGCTGAAAAATTTCAGATTACTGCCTTTCTGTTCTCTCCTGCTTTTTTGTGGTATTCATTATACCTCATTTTTATAGCACTCCAGACTGAAAACCCCAGTCTGAGACATCTTTGTCCTGACCAAATGTAGGGGAGGGGAAGTACAAAATATGAAGTCTGATCCGCAGCATGAGAGCACAATGGTAATCTCAGTCCTGCTGTTTTGTGGCATATTCAGCTGAATTGATACAGGCTGGCTCTGATTTATCACCAAAGTAGCAATGAAAATTCAGCTGACAACACATACTTTGAATTTCTCTCTGGGTGTTACAAGGCTACTTCTGCAGTAGTTACTTTCACACCAAATTAAAGTAATTTTGTGAAGACATAGGTTTAACAAGTGAAGCTTTTTTAGTGGTTTATCATTTATGTCTGCTTGAAATCACTATAGTTCATTTCTGCTCTGGGAAGAGATGGCCAAGTGTCCAGACCTGTCACAGCTCCCATGAGACTTACTTTCTTGTGCTTCTGGCCCATTCCCCAGCTTCAGTGAGATGCTGAACAATGTGCATGGCATCTTTTTCTCTGGAAACACATAGACTTTGTGCAGCAGATGGGCAAAGGTGTCCTGCTACGGCCGTGGGACTTTCATATGGCAGTTGGGATCATCTTGAACAGCTAAGGAATAATGGAAAGGTATAATGTCATCTTTCCATCAAGTATTATCACTCACTCATGCTTTGTGCAGAATTTCACCTATCTGTAGTATGACTCCAGCTATGTGTTTCATGTATTGGCAGTCTTAGCATAAGGAATCTATGAATTTTGGACTCTATTTGAACATTTCTGTTTGTTTTATATGCAAATAGGCTTTAAGATATGGAATAGTGTGAAAATGTTTGTTAGAAATCTTCCTTGTCTAGAAATGGACAGAGGGGGAAGTAGGAGAAAGTTGTCTTGAGAGCAAATATATCCATGTGTTCAGGGTTGTAAACTGTCTAATTTTTTAAAAAGAGATTTCAATTTTTAATATGTATTCCAACACTCTGGAAGAGGTTATATTTTTTAAAAAGGAAAGTATTCCTTCATATATACACAGGATATTATACAATAATATCTCTGCCTAGGTTATGTTTCTGCAACAAGTTTGAAACAATTGGCACAGCCTTCTCCCCATCTATCCCAGCAGTCCTTCATGCCAGAAATGTCTAGAACTCATAGGCTTTTAAAGCTGTGTTCTCATGTGGTGTGATTAGTCTGTTGAGTTGTATGTTTATTTTGAGAATATACAGTAGTGCTCTGTTTACATTAGAATCACGGGGGAAGTTTCCCAGGAATATCAGTGAAAATCCTTAGTTTCTTTGTTCATAGTACACATGATCACATGAAACCATTGAGAATTAGAAATTTTCTCTGGACAGCTTGCACAGTTTCAGTTGCTGTCAGCAGAATACTTTGTTTTTACTTTAAAGCATTTTCTCTCTGCCCTTTTTAAAATTCTAGAATCAGCTGTGGTTTTTCTTTATGTTCAACCACAACTTGAATCAAAGGATTCCAGTAATGATTGTCCTCATTATGCTTGGTAGATCTCTTCTTGCTGCATTTACAAAACCCTGGAGATATATATGTTGTGATTCCTCCTAGACAAAGACATACACAAAAAACCTAGGAAGTGTTCTGTTGATAATTGTCTGTTCATTATAAAGATATATATAGCCAACTCTTTCAGAAATAGGTCTTTAAATTAGATAAAGTGAATCCTTAAACTGGGGATTAGTCCTTCAGACAATACTGTTGCTGATCTAGAAGATAGTATTGTGTTGTACAGGCAGCAGGCAGGTTGATTTGATTTGTCTTTTTTTCTTTCATGAGCTCTACCATTGGCCTATTGTACAACCATGGGAGACTCATTTTACCCTGTTTACTTCTATTTTCCTAAAATTCCTTCTCATTTTCTTTAGGCTATAGTATCTTCAGTGCTGCGTTTGTTTCTGGGACTGTACAGCAGTTTGCATGCTTAGGTCTTGTCTTCTCTTTGGTCCTCCAGTGACCTACATTATCAAGAGAGCAACCTGGACAGTGTTGCTTGCAAGCATGTTTTTCTCAGCAAGCATCTCCAGTCTTGCACCATGTCTGGCAAAGACTGCTGAATGAACTAAAGCTTTTTACCTCCTACTACCTCCTCACCTGATGTAGTCTGTTGAGGAGTCAATTCAGTGCAGGTAGCTCAGTGTGCAGCTGCAGTGTGAGCTGCAGGTTGAGCTCTGGGTGGTCGAAGCCTGAGGCAAGGGGCCATGAACTGGTGCTGACCCTCTGCATAAGAAAGGGCATGGGGACTCGTGGCCCAGCCAGGGTGACCAGAGACTCCATGGAACCGATGACCCCAGACTTCCAAATGCATAGGCTGTGAGGGTATAAAAAGCCAGGGTTTCCTTTGTTTGGGGTCCCTTCTCAGAGGTACCCAGCTTAAGCTGTCATTTTGTGGTTTGCGCCATGATTAAGTTATTTTAAGGACTGAGATATCCGAGACTCTACTCTGTGAAATGTAAGGTTGAACTGGTAAGGAAAGCTGATCTGACTGTCTGTGTGAGCGTAGGCTGTTGCGGTTGTTGCTGGGGTTTTGGTCCCAGCTGAGGTGGTGTGAGTGTCACTGCCAAGTGGTTCCCAGATGGTCAGACAGGGAGGTTTCCTGAACACCTCTGCTCTCCAGCTCTTTCTCTTGTATAGGCAATCTGAGGTTTCTGTTGGCCTCTCTAGGACTCACCTGACAAAACATTCTTTCCTGAAAGTTTCAGGACAATCACCTTTAAAAAACTAGCTTGGAAACCATTTTCAAATTCCTGCTCAAATGATATTGCTTCCCACAAGGGCCAAAATCCCAAGCCAGATAAATAAGTATGCAGTTTGTGAAGGGGCTCTGTTTCAGCAAATTATTTATGAAAGCATTAATAAAGCCCAGCTAACATCTTCACTTGGGCTTATAACTTGCTTTCTGACTGCATAATAATGTACATTTTTCTTTTGACAAATCAAACATCCCTGGCTCTTTCCCCTTAGGTTGCATTTTCTTTAATAATGCTTTCAGATGTCAGCTGAGCCAAGTTTTCAGGTAGGTACAATGACACAGTGGTGTACTACAGTAAATTCCCCAAGCTTGCACTCTGTGTGTTCAGTACATTGGATGCAATGAACCTTGGGGGCCTTTATTTTTATGACAGCAATAAATTCACCTAGTGAGATGAAGACTTATTTTACAACTCTTCCTTTTGATGATAGTAGCACTGTATAGTGCAAAGCCAGTGAAACTAGACACGCTTAAATAGTACAAAATTTGAAAAAGGAGAAAAAAAATACTGTGATTGCTATGGAAAGAAACTGAGCTGTTCACCTGTCCAAAAGCATCAGAGGAAAAGGGTTTTTACCATATCACCACTCTTTGGACTCTCAATCTGTGAAAAGAGGGTACCAAAGTATTTAAAGCCCCTACAAGCTAAAAGTGTATCTTGTCTAGCATTAGGGTTCATTTGAGCACTCTCTGTCAAGGATCAAGGCCCATTATTAAAGAAAATGAAAAATAAGCAAAAGTGTCTTCCAGCCTTCTTAGCAAAGTGTGACACGCAGAGATGAGACCTGAGGTCAGATTTGCTGTCACAACTCTTTTGTTAGTTATCCATTATGGAATTGCTCTGGGCCAGGGCAGATCAAATCTAAACCACTTTATTGGCTGAGGTCTTTGTAGGAATTTAATTTTGTGCTCTCTTATTAACCATAGAGTTAGGCTTCAACCAACAAAATTAAAAAGAAAAAAAAAATTCTCGTGAGGATTTTCTTTACTGGTAGAAAAAATTTACACATCTAATAAGAAACATTTCTATGCTGATTATTAGTTGAACACATTTTTTGACAGCTAGGTTATATGCCATGCCAATAGTGAACGTGTGTGTGAGTGTCGCCTTTATCTAAATACGGGACTGTCAGTTTGCTGCTGAAAAAAAATAGGAAGTACGGAAAACAGAAGACATTCTCTAATAGCTGCTAAAGATTTTCAGTAAAGCACATGGACAGGGTGAGTCCATTTGCAGAAATCTAAGAACCAAAAGTAATGGGGTTTCAGTCAGAGTTTCTGTTACAGGCAGGATTTCCTCACACATTTCTTCATCTTAAATAATGGTTTGAAATATTCTTCTTGCAAATTGTCTAAATTATACCTAGCAGATTTCATGGAAATATGGCCCCTTTTGGACCAGGTCTATGGATGTTAAAGAGCCCTTCAGATTCCAGAATCTTTTGTGTCACTAAGTGCATTTAAAGGATTTGTTGAAAGAACAGATGGGGTCTGGGAAAGCCAGGCAGCTTACATTACTGGATGCCATACTGTCCCAAGCCTATTTCTCCATAGCTTTGACTTTTGGAAAAGATACTGAATTCTTTTGTCCTTCACTCTCTGTCTACAGTCAGGTTTGATTTATGTAATGAATGCATGGTACAATGTGAATGTGTTAGCAGTGTTTATAACTGAAGAATTACTCCTAGAACTGCAAGCTCTGTTCTTTCAGGTCTGTGGAGAATGAACACAATTGTGGATGTAAATAAGGCATTTGTACAAGCTTTAACTTGGAATACATCTGTAACTGAGGTACCAGGACACGTGTGGTCTTGTATCACTGGCATGTTACAAGAATACTGGTTTTAAAGGGTTAATTTAGTGCATGTTTAAACAATGCAGAACAGAAATCTTTACCACAATAAATGGCAAATTCATCACAGAAAGAGCCTGAAGAGAAAGGTCTATTTAGCCAAACCAAAAGTAGACTGAGAAGAGACTTGATTACAAGACATCAGTACTTTCAAAAGTCAAAATTACTAAATAATAATGTCCTCTTTAGTCTAGCAGGGAAAGACATGAAGAAAATGAATAGCTGGATTTTTCATCCAAAGAAATGAAAATTAAGAATCAGTGCCTCATTTCTAAGAGTGAGATTGATTAACCACTGGAACAAATATTAAGGGATATGGAGTCCTTATTTCTTGACGCCTCCAAATGAAGACAGAACAATAAACCCCATATTTTTAGAAGATGTATTTTAGTAAAAAGGAAAAAAAGAAAAAGCCAGCTCAATGTGTATTGACAAAATTGTGACGATAAAATTTTAGGGCATGTATTACACAGAAGGTCAGACAAGGGGATCTGATAGCCATTTCTGGTGTTAAACTTCTGAGTGAAAGCAGACCAAGGGGGCGAGCTGATTCTCAGTGTTTTCAAACACTGAATAAATTGTTAACATTTATCACCCTGCCTGTGATTTCAGCTTTGTGCTTGTGCAACACAAAACCACAGAATCCAGAACACTCAAACTGTGGTTGCATTATATGGATGGCAAGCAAAGTTTTATCATCTAGCACTAGGCTGCTGTTGTACCTTGGAAAAAATATGTCTGCTCTGGCAAACACTGAATATCATCTGCTTATGCAAAAAAGAACAAGGAGGATGAAAACACACACATAACTGCACTCCCTATCTGACAAGACATGTGTTTGTCTTAGACAAAAACCACAGCTGTATGCATATTCATGAGGTAGGTACATTCAGGCCCCTATACAGACATGGAATTTGATTAACATGCACTTTGTGCATCACTTGATGGAAATTGACATCCTCTGGAAATTAAATGTGATAAACCAATATCTGAAGACACTGCACTTTCATATGTGTTTTTGAGTAAATGTCCAAGTGGACAGGTCATGTAGGGAAAGGCTTTGTTTGAAGTTGTCCAAGGGTATGTAAAGGAGAGGAATGACATAGTACTTTTGGCACTGGGCATTGAAAGATTAGACTAATGGAAGTTTTATCAAGTTGTATCCTTGCAAGGGATGCACGTAAGATAGTAGAACAGCAGCAACTTCACTGATGGATCAGTTATACCTAAGCTAGACTGGTAAAGTTCAGCACAACATTACAGGATGAACTCCTTGAAAAAAGGCTAATCATATACAGTAGGCAATTTTAATGAGAGGATACTGATGGGTTTGTAGCAGTGAATCATAAATAGAGTTGATGCAAGAAAATGAAGAATGGGGAGATCAGCAGAACTGTGGCACCCATTTGTACTAGGACTGAATTTCTAGAAAATCACATATTTATGTGTGAGCTGAAGTTTATGTGTAATACCTGGAAATCTGTGGATAAATACATGCTTAGAAAACAGGGATAGGCTTATGAATGTATTTTAAATACTGAGAAAAGCCTTAGTCTGACAAGTAAAAGATCTTAAATACTGGACTGTTTGTGTGAGATAGTGACGGGTGTGTCTCCTTTATAAAGCAGACCTTATATAAAACTTGAGCTCTTTCAGAGACCAAAATAATGCCAGTTACATTGCATGTACTTTGTTTATTGAGTTTCAGTATTTTCTGGGGGAATACAGTGAATTTCGTCCATTTGTTGACCAATGAGGGATGCCAGCAGTTTTAGACACTTGTCACTTCTATAGCAGTATAACTTTCTTTTGTGATTCACATTCTTCTTAGTGCTCAGGTATTTGTGTGAATAGTTGAGTTTCAAGAACTCAGGTGAAAATTCCCTTGTTTTGTTTTTCTTTCTGGTCACAGTGACATCTTGCTAAAGTCTTTGGTGGTGTAAGGAGCTCTATAAGGACTTAGAAGGTGAGAAAAGGTTTGCCCTTGTATTTTTGTGACTGTTTTTCTCAGGATAGTATCACCTTGTTAGTCTAGTTTTAATTTAATTTAGCTCTGTTTATTTGCACTGAAGTTTTTCTGGCTCCAAAGAAGCAACTGTCTCAAATGCACTGGTACAAATATATATTTCTTTTCAAGGCTTGATCTAAAGGACATTTGAAAGAAAATGTCATAGCAGGTAGCACTATCTTTTAAAATTCACAGGTTAGGTCAGAGGGAGTGTTTTGTCTTTATTCAATTTTATAAGCTTTTTTTAAAAACGTCCTTTTCATCTGGGAGTAGTACAAGAGGGCTGGAGGGAACCTGGCAGAAGGCTGGAAAATGTTCATCCAGTGATTTCAGATGTATTTCTAGAAGCAAGTTAAAATAACCACAAAGGGAAATATACCCCACTGTTAGAAATGCTGTGAGCAAAGTGTGGCAGAGGGATCACCATCCAAGGCAAGCAAGACACTTCAGAGTGCAGGCAGCAGGTAACTCTTCAGCATGATTGAAAAAATTGGTTTAATAGAGGCAAGATATACAAAACAAAAAAACTAACAGCTCAACTACTTGGAGACTTACTCAGCATGCAGCACCACAGCAGAATGGGGTTTAATTCCCTGTATTTACAGAGGGACCACAATTCTGGTCTTAAATTGTTAAAAACACATTAATGTTTTAACGCAGGTCAAAATGTATAGCTGCCTGAGATGAAATTCCCAGTGCGTAGGGTAAAATAATTTTATTCCCCTGCAAACAAAACAGAACAAAAGCTAGTAAGATTATTTCTTTTTTCTCTCTCTCTCCCCTCCTTTTTTATTACTTAGCTGGGAGCACACAGTGAATAACAAGAAGTGTTTAAATAATGCATATTGCTTTCTATGTTGTCTCAAGCGTCAATTTTATGGATGCATATGGCATGAATGTCAAAAAGTGCAACTGGATGTTTTTTCCCTGAGATTTTGACCATGTCATGTTAGAAGGCATTGTATTAATATGTACATGGTGTCTTCAAGATTGCAACCTTTCAAGCAAGAGGGCAGTTTAATGAACTGCTTTCCAGCCACAGTTCTGCCTTGAGTAGTTATTAATCTGCTGTGTGTTCCTGGCCCTGTGCTGGTTCTACACATGTGTTTGTGCACCCATTCTGCGAACTGACTTGGAAAACTGGTCTACTTGCAAAAGAGTAACACTAGTAAAAGTACAATAATTATTTTCACCTAGGTTATCTGTTGGCTGGACCAGACTTCCTGCTCTATTTTGCAACCTGATTGCATAAATGTTTTTACTACCATTACCTGAAGGATAATTCAGTGACAAGAAGAAATGCAGAGGGTACTGAAGCCAGCTTAAACAACACTGCTATTTGGATGACAAACCCAATCTAGGAAAGGAAACCTGCTGTTACTACTAATCTGTTGTGAAAGTATACATCTGTCCACTAGAAAACATTTAGTTTTAAACTAAAGTATCTAGTGTACAATAAAAAATTGGAAAACTTTTTGCTAAGTGCTGAGGAAGCTTCATGCTCATTATGCCATATCGTTTTTATAGTAGATGGGAGGCAGCTGAGCTGTGATGGGGCATCAGTCATGGTAGCAGTGTTGGCCAGCATTTGCAGATTCAAGAGGGAGTGACAGGTCTGTACAGTGATGTCTTCTCATTGCAGTCATTGCTGTTGGTAAATTTGGTAACCTTTCCAGCTGAGGGCACCTGCTGGAACAGAGCAAGGCAGGTCTTAGCCATCAACCCTTTAAGACAATAACAGCTCCAATGCTGAATGTGCCACCTGAGTCACTCCTAGTAAAACTGTAGTTCACCATGTTAATAGAGCAAATGTAAATGTGTTGGAAATAACATCCAGATGTGACAGCAGTGGGTGATCTGTCAGTTGTGAGTAGTGGAAGTCTTCATGGGACATGGTATTCCTGAGTCATTGATTCAGTCCTCTTTTCCTTCCACGTGGCTTAATGGGAACGCAGAGCCATCATTCTGGAAATTTAGTTTCGCATGCAGACTTGCTGCACAGCTTGCCACAAGAGTTTGGTCTTTAAAACACAGCTGATATTGCAGGGACTTGAGCCACAGAGAGTTTGGCAAAGGGCTCTGTTACTAGGGCATCATTAGTAACTTCGTTCTGAATCTGCCCAGAGATAAAAACAATAAATATAGGAGAAAAAGTTTTTTCAGAGCATTGTTTCTAACCCTTGCAGGGCCATGAGAAACCAATCAGCATGTTTATAAAATCTCTATTGGGATTAATTTTCCTTCTAAATACTCACTGATCATTTGGAGTGCTGGAGGGGTCATTTGGAGTTACCATGGGGTCTAAGGCCATTGTCCGAGTTGCTTGTCTCACTGCAGTCCACTGAGGTATAAGCCTTTGAGAACTGGTGCAGGGACTAAAGAGGGTCCTTGGCTTTCTGTTGGGAAAGGAAGGTGCTTTTATGTGCATTTTTCTTGCTTTCAAGTGCATGAGCAGTTTTTTGGTTCTCTTCTCTGATGCTTCAACTTAACAAGAAATGCTACAGAAGGCTGTGGTAAAACCTCAAGCTTTGGTAATATTGCAAATCTTGATTTCTTGTAAAGTGACATGTTTGGGGTCAGGCTTTTCAAATAAACCTCAAAGTAGCAGGATAAGATGAGAACCAGAAGGAAGGGTAGAAGCTTGCTCTTGTGCATTAGTACACACAAAATAAATTCAACAGACTTGGACTATTGAAACCTTGCATCCCAATCCTCCATTGTTGAGAAAATTTTCACAGCTTGAAAATATCCAACTTTTGTGTGGCAGTTTTGCACAGATGCAAAAGCAGCAGGTTCCATGTCCATGGAGGAGGGGTTATATTGTATTGGAACTGTAATGTACAGCCTATATTAATTTTCTCATTTTATTTGTATGAATAATTAATGCTTTAATTTTCATATATTCACATTGGTAAATTAGAATTTCTTATTCCAATATAATAATTTCCAGCAAAATAAGTATTCTGCAGGGATTTACATACCAATAATTTCCTACTTGTGTTGTTATAAATATTTAGAAATTGTGTGTAGGTGGATCTCTTATGGTTAAAGATGTCACCTAAACCTCTCAGTGGAATTATTTTCTAGTAATTCTTTGAATCATTTGTTATACCATTAGCTTTGTCTTAGACAATTGCAGTAGTGGCTTAACTGTAAAAATAGCAAAACCTCTTTCTTAAAACAGCAGTTTTTGTTAGATGGCATTAATAATACTACAGCTCATATTTGGTATTAGTGCTGGCAACTTTCATTTGAATGTCGCAGAGCACTTAAGGAATGTCAGCTTATTCAGAGTATCTACTTTCACAGCAAAATATCTTTTCTATTAATGTCAATTCTCATCTTGAGTTTTGAGCTAACTTTCTTTTTGCAATTGAAGCATGGGAATTAAGTGATTTAGCCTAAGGAACAGGAGCCCAGAATATAACACAGGACTTTTGATTTGACACAGGGAACAATAGGTTTTTAATGCCTCCTCTGATGTGAAATATTGAAGTACAGAACAGGAGTTTGGATGGTCACAGGAGGAGGTCAGATTGTTAATCCCATGAAAGGGGAAACCCTTTCACTTTACAGATTTCTCGAACACAAATAAAAGATCCACTTGAAACCTTAAACCTAACAGAACACTGCATTTCCCTTTCTATAGGAGCTACTGTAACATTCCTAGCAGCTCTGAAGTTTGACCGTGTTTTGAGAATTGGTTCCATTAAAAAATGTCATATTCATAGGTCATTCAATGCTAATGCTGTACAGTCAACTACTGTATATATTCTAGTGTTCAATCTAGGCTAGTTTTGAATACCACAAAGGAGACAATCATATAAATAAATCCACATTAATAGAATAATTGGGTGATATTTAAAGCAGTGACCTTCAAAAGGTGTTTAATGATTTGCCAGGATTAGTTTTGTTTGTGCTTGGAGTAGGAATTGCACATCAGGGTTCCTGGCTTCTTTCATGGCTTAGGCACCAGTACATCACTGCCTGCCAGCTTGTGACTGTGTCCATTGGACAGTACATCTGCACATATGCATCTATGTATTCCATAGGGGCCGAGCTGCTGGTACCGTTAAATGACTGCAGATACGTAGTCCTTTTAACATAGCAAATATTCATCTTATTTGAGGTTTTGGCAAAAACACAAAGAAATATCACCATTAAAAGCTTGGCAAAATGTTAGATGAAAACCCAGTAGTTTTAGCTTGCCTAAAACATTTTGAAAGTATTTTGTCATATTAATAATTTACTAATAATTATAGATCATTTTGGGGAGCTTTTGATCTAATCATATATAATTTAAAAGAATGAGTTTGTTCATAATGAAGCAATTGCTGAAATGCTCATTAACTTGTTGGAGCAAAAGCATATCAATTTTAGGTGAAATAGACTCAGTGGTGATAGTTCCAGGAAGCTTTTCCTTTTTTCCAAATCTCACCTGACCTAATTACTGTGGAATAAACACATGCTCACACTTGGGTTCTCATTTATTCCAAAATAAAACAACAAAATCATTGAGATGCTCTATGACTCCATATTTGTGAGATCAAACATTTTGGTCAGAACAATGTCTAAAATTTCAACATAGTTTCTTTCATCTTATATGCTGTTGTCTTTATCTTAAATGCTTGCAGTCTTCACACAATGGCATCATTTAGACAAAAGGGAATATTGTATGTATTACAATTTTAGTAAAAATTCATAAACTCCTGAAAGTTTTCTATAGTTCTAGAATATATCTATAGGTATCTGTGAATATTTAATGATTGCAGATAAAGGCAATTGCAGATAGGCCTGAACAAAACATTTTTTTAAAATCAATATATACAGCATAACAGAATTATTATAGGTTTAAATCTCTGATTCTTCAGTGAATAGAACTGCAACCTGCCATTGTGGTATTACATAGTTTATGACCTAATTTTATGTGCTTTAATATTCTTGGTTCTTCTATGTTTGTTTACTGCCCTGAGTAAAATTATATGATCCATAGGAAAGATTAGGGAACAGAAAGCTCAATAGTGGAAGTTTTGTGTATCTGCTATCTGACGACATTATGATAGGGCTGAGATGATTTGAGGGAACCGATGAACCTCTTATAAATTGTGGTAGATTTTGTGCAGTCATTCATAAAAATATACCATGGAGTTTTTCTGTAAGGATATGAAATCATTCTCTGGTGTAGAGTCCCGAACACCTCTGCCAGTCAGAGACAAACAGTCATGTTAACTCAGTGGCTGAAAACCAAGCCTACTGGGGAAGCAGATAGAAGATTACCAGCAATGACGTAAGAAAACATCTAAGCATGAAGAGATAATCATGAAAGTTGGGCAAGAAGTCAGACCAGGTTGCTCACAGAATCATCACAGAATCATAGAATGGCTTGGGTTGGAAGGGACCTTAAAGATCATCTAGTGCCAACTCCCCTGCTGTGGGCAGGAGTACCTTCAACTAGACCAGGGTGCTCAGAGCCCCATCCAACCTGGCCTTGAACTCTTCTGGGGATGCGGCATCCACAGCTTCTCTGGACAACGTATTCCAATGCCTCACCACTCTCACAGTAGATTTCTTAATATCCAATCTAAACCTACTCTCTTTCAGTTTGAAGCAATTTCCCCTTGTCCTGTCCCTACATGCTCTTGTAAAAAGTCCCTCCCCATCTTTCTTGCAGGTTCCCTTCAGGTACTGGAAGGCTGCACTTAGGTCACCCAAAAGCCTTCTCCCCTCTAGGCTGAATAATCCCAATTCTCTCAGCCTTTCCTCATAGGAGAGGTTTTCCATCTGTCTGATCAACTTGATGACCCTCCTCTGCACTGGCTTCAACAGGACAATGTCCTTCCTGTGTTGGGCACTCAGGATTTTATCCAATCTGGCCTTTAAAACCGCCATGGACAGAGACTAAAGAACATTTCTGGGTGGTACTTGAGTGCCCTCTTGGTGAAATAACACATTTTTAAAGACCAGTGAATGCTACTATGTTAGTGTAACAAAGAAGTCCATGGAAGATTGTCTTCCCTAGAAGAAACTGGTTTTTATTATTATTTTTAATCCTTCCAGGGTCTGAGTGGTACATGCTGCAGCAGTCTGTTTCCATACTCTGAAACACAACTCTGAATTCAAAGCATCCTGCTTTCTGGGTAAATTGCCCTTAAGCAGTAAAAACCCTGGGCATTAGCAGCTTTTTGGGTGATCTAGACAGTTTCCTGTGAGAATGCCTTGAGATCTGGCAATAGGCAGCCCCCTGACTCCATTCAGACTCAAGTGCTAGGGGATTTTAGATGCACACAGGATCTGTAAGAGCCAGTTGAGGAGTCCGAGAGTACAAGGATGTCTCCCAGAGCTGAGACAGAGGTCTGAAAAAAGGTGTGAATTAGTGTTACAGTCATAAATTTCCCTATAATAATTCTCCCTAATCAGTTTCTAAAATACATGGAAAATACATTTTAAAAATGGTTTTCTTTTGCTATTCAGCATTAATAAACATTATAAGCATCCACAGTACCTCAGTATACACTGTCTTTCACATGAAGAACTTGAAGTGCCTCACAGACACTAATTAATTAAGCCTTACAACACACCTGGGATGGAAACACTTCAGGGAATTTATAATATCAGTTCATTTTACATTTACTTTAAATACAGCACAGAAAGGTTAAAAGATTACTCTCCAGTGACACAGCAAGTCAGAACCAGACCAAGGAGCACAACCCCAAGACCCTACTTGGATGTTGCTCTGCTGGAATAGTGGAAAATATGTATTGCAATCATACAGTTTATAGCAAGATAAATTAGCTGCATAAATATTTACACTGCGAATTTGGGATAACAATATTGCTGAGATTTAGTGAAGTTCATATTGTAGAGATTGAGAAATAAATGCAGAGTAGTGCATCAAAGAACTAATTTCGCATTAGCAGCACAGAAGCATGCTACTAATCCTCTGCCATCCGCATCTGCAAATGTGTTGGAGATGCAGCAGCAGGACAAATCTGGCTTTAAGAAAAATGACTGCAGCTAGAGGGAACTGGCTGCTCTCAAGTCCAAGGAATGCTAGTAATAAAAGTTTTGATGATCTTACTCTCCATGCTCTTTTCATGTCTCTAGCATTTCATTTTATAAGCCTGAGTCCCCTGAGATGGAACTCCCAAAGGAATAGCAATTGTGATTAGGGTCTCTTTTTACCCAGACCCAAAGCAAGTGTGTCTTGAAATATGGTATATGGACCCTAACAATATTAGGGGACTTAATTTCTTTTGAGCCAGCATTGGGAATTTTCTGGGGAATCCTCAGGATGTTTGCCCAAGAACATGGTTGAATCACCATCCCTTGAGGTGTTCAAGAAACGACTGGATGTGGCACTTCATGTTATGGTCTAGTTGACAAAAGGGTGATTGGTCAAAAGTTGGACTCCATGATCTTGGAGGACTTTTCCAGCCTAAATGATTGTGATTTTTTCTGAAAGTAGAGTGCTAATGAAAACACTGGAACCTTCCAAGAAGTAGACGTCTCTATTGGAATAATAATAGCTCAATTGGTTAGAACATGGTGTTAATAACACCAAGTCATGGGTTTGATGTCCATATAGGCCATCCACTTAAGAGCTGGACTCAATGATCATTGTGGTTCTCTTCCAACTCAAATATTCTATGATTCTGTGAAATTCAAACACATAGTTCAGCTTCTATTTGCAAGCATGGCAGACCAGGAAACTTCCACATTAAGTGCTTTTAATCCTGTTAAATCAGCACACATTCCTATAAGTAATTCAATCATCTTAAATCACTTTATGCTTCATTGAGACCTACATTCCAAAGTCTAGAGGAAATGGATGTCTCTCTTGTTAAAATAAAATCATTTTGAAAGGTCTTTGAATAATTTCCGCCTCTTTTTGAAATGATGGTGGAACTAGGGCTTCTTTTTACAGTGCTGTGTTACTGGAACCTACATCATGCCTGGCTTTCCAGTGGAGTTTTCTACTAATGACATCAGCACACCAAAGCACTGTTTTCTCAAGTACTCATCCTGTTCTAATTTGAGCTGCCTGTATTGATGGGAGGTGGTGAGGACATAAACTGTTAATTAAAAAGGTAACAAGTCTTGAGATGCATCCTGCACTCTGTTGCATCTGTGCTGTAGATACTTGATATCAGAATTCCTCGGGGCATTTGTAGGGTTGGGTAATGACAGGATGGAGGTTTGGGGTGAGAATACAAACCCATTGTTTTTCAAAGCTGATTTATTAGGCATTTGTAACTGCTAAACACATTGTAAGCCCATAAATTTGCATTCATTTTTACTGATGTGACCCAATTACAGAATGAATTGAATTTCATTAAAGTATATATTCTGGCTCTCCTTCCAGTGAAGTTCTTCTTGTTGTCTGCCTTTTGTACCTTACTGAGGAAAAGGCTTGTTTCAGTGAAGTCTGTAGGCTAAGTGTTTTATGTTTAGACTCAGATCTTACCTCTCAGCTCTGTCAATGCTTTTTTTCCCCCCCTCTTTGTAGTCAGCCTGCTTGTATTTCTTTCAAGTACTAAGAGTAATCCCTCTAGCTTTCACAGACATTGTCAGCTGTTTTGAGGCATGATCCACTGTAACATGCAAGTGGGTCCTCATTCCAGTGTAAGAAGTTCTACAGTATACACCTTATTCTTTAGCTTTATGTTGATGCTGGGCGATGTTCTCACTAACTTCCAGCTCCTCCACATTGTTCCCAAATCTATGGGGTATAGTCCTTTATTTTTAATGTAGAATATATATCTTTTGGTGTTGGTGAGTTCAAAATTGGCAGAAGGATGTTGAATTGCATGCCTTGAAGATGAAAGTTTTTTCCTCAAAAATGAGAAACAGCTGGAACAGTATACCAGGTCCATAAACTCATAGAGCAAATTCCCTTCTGTACAAAGCAGCTATTAAAGGCTTACTTAAGACCTGCTTTAAAAATAACTAACTTTTGAACATGTGATCTTTAAACTGATTTTCTGCTTTACCAGCATAGTACATCCCTGTTGATATATATCCCATTTTGGGAAGGAGAAAGTAAAACCAGAAAGTTTGTTTTTCTTTTGTCATGTGTCTTGAGTCAGTGTATTTAGAGGGAGACAAATGCTAAAGCTGGTTAAACCTCACCAAAGTGGTTTACTGCATAGTATTAAACTGTGTTACAGACACAGTGGTGACAAAGATACACACAGCAAACAATCCAACGGGAAGGCTTGCGTACCAAAAACTCATCTGCTCTTTTCTGCTGTATCAGGTAGTGAGATTGAAGAAACTACCACTCAGTATGAAAACTGCCCAACTTGTCTTGTATGACCACCATCTTTAACTTCAGCTGGCTGTGCACACTTTGTTGGAGAACTGATAGGCAAGGTTTCATACACCAATTGCATTTGTGGAAGTAATCTGTTGCTCTGTAGTCTTATGTCAAATATACAGACTGAGTCTCATCAGCTTTAAATGAAGTAATGTGAGGCATTCATCACGAAATAGCTGTCCTTAAGTCTGTGCAGTGAACTGTGATTTGCATGGCAAGTTTTCCCAAGGTAATGTTGGTTTTAAGAATTGTAAATTTAGAATAATGTAAACAGACATTCATACAGTAATGAAAGATTTATTATAAAACTCTGAGGTAAATGGATAGAGGCAGAATATGTACTTAAAATATGTACTATTACTTGTTTATATCTGAAGTTGCATTAAGATGTGACTTAAAACAAGCTTTTCCTTCATACTAGCAACATCACCATTTCCATACTTACTAACCTCAAGAGACATAGCTGTACTCCCGTATTGTAAATGAGTGGTTTTAGTTTTAAATCCTTTGCTGTCAATGAGGGCAGCCCAAAAGAGGGTAGTCCTTGCTTTACAACCAGAGTAGACTCAGTACAGAAAGTAGCAGGGCAGGTTGTTTCTGTATGCTGTTCATAACAAGACCTTAGCAGGCAGCTGTACTCAGGACGTTCAGCATTCATTCTTGCTCATTAGTTGTTGTCTTTACTAAAAGTGTCAACGAGGGAGCCAATTAGTGCTGGCTGTGGCTGAGGTCTGTCTTTTTATGGACTCACCTGTTCAGCACTCAGGAAGGCCAAGACATACCTGCTCTTTTCACATACAGAGTTGGGCTACTAGCAGATGATGTTAATGACGATTGGCCTCCATTGTCCTGCTATGTATTTACAGTGAGTATGAAAGCCGTAATAGTTATTACTATCTCTACACAGCCTCCAGAATTTATTGCTGGTGCAAAAGTCCCCCTCAGGGCTATGAACACTTTCATTTATTAACCCTAAAAGAAAGAGAGTGAGCAAAGACTACATTACCACCATCCAAGTTAACAGAAAGCCTAAATCTGCATTGAAGGGCTGAAAGTGGCAATGCTTTGATGTCTTGCTTTTTCTCATGCATTTATTTTTGAGATTTATGAAAAGAGAACGAATTAGCTGTCACATTCCTGGCATTTCTGTGCTGGTGGACACCTGTCCGAAGAAAATGAGCCAGGAACAAGGAGCTGTTTTTGCATGGGCCACTGAAATGACTGATAATTTTAATGTATTTCAATTATTTTTAAATAATGGCCTAATGTAGATTCATTTGTGACAACTAAATGTGAGACGCAAACATTCCTACTCTGTCTCTATGTATATTGTCTTGCCCTTATATCTCAGACTTCACTATTAGATAGAATTTATGCCTCCCCAGAGAGCTGACTGCACTTTTAGTGTCTTACTCTTGTGGCAGAGGCAGTGTCCTAAGTTTTTGTGCCTGTGACCCTTCTTGTACACACAAACTTCTTGAGACATTCTTGAGACATTGCTAATGATTTCTGCCTTTGGATAGAGTTATATTTACTGAGAATCACAAAATACCTTGAAAACTTAAGTATGCGTGAGAGCAGATTTTTTTTGTTGAGTTTTTTCTCTCTCAATATTTCACACACCTACAAAGAGAGGAGCAGTTCCAAATTGTAGGGGAAAATGTATTAATGGTATATGACCTGCAATTCTTGCAAATACACCTGAAGTAAACCATATGAACTGATCAGAGTTGGATAAAGGTTCATTGAAGCTTCTTTCCCTCTCTTATAGATCACGTTGTATCTGATACACCTTAGAAATTATTCTCAGTATTCTTAAATCTCACAACCAACAATTAAAATATGCAACAGTGTAGAATTCTCCCGGATGGAAGATGAGAAAAAATGACCAGTGCTCAGCAGCAATGCAAAACATGTTTTGCATGGGTATTGAAGACTTTGAGAATACTAAGAAAAGCTAAGAAAATAGTTTAGCGGTTCTGTGTAGGCTGTACTTCATTAGAATGCTTAAAACAACATTCTTCTTCACACAAATTAGTATGTGATCCAGAGTACATAATTTTTCAAGTGTTTTAATATCCCAATTTCACCACTCTTGATAAGGAACACTTCCAAAAATTCAGTGCCTCTTCAATCCAGTAGCTATACAAAGCAATATAAAGGGCACCTCAGATCTCTATTTACATTGCAAATTTAACATTTCCAAAGTACCAGAAAAAAATGCCCACACAATGTAACCAGGTGGTCAGAAGAGGTGATCATCCCCCTGTATGCAGCACTGGTGCACCCTCACCTCAAGTACTCTGCAGTTCTGCACCCTGCAGTTTAAGAAGGATGTGAAGGTCCTTGAATGTGTTCGGACAAAGACAACAAAGCTGATGACAGGGCTGGAAGTAATTCCCTGTGAGGTGCAGCTGGGTACACTAGGCTTGTCTGCTTTGGAGAAAAGTAGGCTGAGGAACAACTTGAATCATCTCTGAGAGGGAAGTGTTGAACTCTTCTCCCCGGTATCCTGCAGCAAGATGTGTGGGAATGGTTCAAAGCTGTGAAAGGGTAGGTTCAGACAACATATTGGGAAACATTTATTTAAAGGGAGAGTAAAGGCCCTACAATTGAACTGTTGTATTCTAAATATTTCTCTATTTTTTGGGTTTTGATTTTTTTTCTGAAAGAAAATTAGCAGGAACGACCCTGATATTTTTGGCTTCATCCATCATATTTACTTTGTGCCAAAGCCAGATCCTTAGTGAAAATAGGAAACAACTCAGTGAAATGGTCCCCTCTGCCTCCTGGGGGACAATCTCTGCACCACTACTGCAGGACCAGGTTGCTGCAAACACAGCATGTTGGCAGCAAAGCAGTTTGTGGTGCATAGATCTTGCCTCAGACTGCCTGTTGAGAGCTGTACTCTGACATGCCCATCTTCACAACAAATGAAGTCATCTACAGCCTTGATAAGCAAACAGGCTTTCAGGGTAGGTGGGTATTTCTGCCCAAAAGAGGGCATCTGGTTACTTGTGCTCTGCTTCCTGTGTTTTTGTGCTTTTTTTGTCATTCTTTTTTGTTGGTGGTGGGGTGTTTTTTTTTTTTTTTTTTTTTTTTTTTTTTTTTTTTGGGGGTTTTTTTTTTTTTTTTTTTTTTTTTTTTTGTTTTTTGGGGTTTTTTGGGTTGTGTTTTTNTTTCGTTTTGTATTGGTTTTTTGGGGTTTTTTGGGTGCTGTTGTTTTGGGGGGTATTTTTTTTTTTTTTTAAATTTTATTTTGCTGTAGTTTTTGGGGGTTTTTTACTTGGCTGCCCAGATAAATGTTGATCTGGAGGGAAATGTCAATATTTCAGCTTTATTTTCAGGTGCAGAGGGTTGCAATTCAGCTCTGTTACCTAATTGTAGTACTGTACCTACATCATCAAGTGACCTGACTGCTACAGTTAGGAGAAACTACTGTTTAGTATTTGTGTAGCTAACAGGCATAAAATGATGCCTGGATCAAGGCTTGTGTTCCAGAGATTTCCTGTGAGAAAGTGGTGTCAAAGCTCATGACTGAGTCCTCTGTCTGGAACATGGAAGAGATATTGCCTGTTAGCAAGGGCCTCACAGGCCCCACCATCAATTGCAATCAGCCAAAGCATGGTGTTACAGGTTAACCCCCAGCCCACTCTATCTTTTCCTCCTCTCTTATTATAGGTGTTATTTTTTCATGAGATACTAAGCTAAATAAGGCAAAAGAATTTTCCTGCCATAGAATGTAAAAGGAGAGAAAAGCAGAAAGCAGAAGAGAAGAAAAAGCCCCTAAGCAAAGGCTTAGAGTACTTATTTTTTTCATTAAATCTTGGCATCTACTTTAAGAATTAAAATATTACTAATTTTCAAATTTTACAACTGACTAGCCTGTGAATTTAAAAGTGCTTGAGGAAGGGTGAATAGTTCATTATCTTGTTCCCTCAATGACACTTTCAAATGCTTTCCTTATGGTGACCTCTATTTTAAATTTATGGGAATCACTTAAGTGTCAAACAAGCTAAGTGGTGCATTTCATTAATGAAAAATTAATGGAGAAGACCTTGGGCTAGTTTTCGGTACTTATTTACAATACATGTACTTCATTAGAAGAACATCAGTCAAGCAAGGACCCTGCATTGCTGCGGTGCTGTTGTAAATCGGACTTTATTCTCTTTTTTTCCAGTTAATGAAAGTATGAGGCAGGGAAAAATACATATAAAAGAGATTTAATGAGTCTTTGGAAAAGCGTTAAAATAGGGTACACAAGTCATAAATTTCAATTACTAACTCTAACTATGCTTGTTAGTGTAGGAATGAGATAGCAGTCAAAAAAAGGATGAAAGTCTCTGTGACAGACAAGGACCAACTGACTTGCAGAAATTTGGGACTACGGTCCACTGGTTAGAATGAGGTACTGGGGAGAAAGTCTTAATGCTCCCATGTTGTCTCTGCCAGAGTGGTGACACATGACCTTAAAGCAAGTTCCTTCTCCTCAGAAATGCTGCTTCTCTAAAACTTACTTTCTTCAGAACCTTCTTAGGGACAGCCTTTGGAGAGAGTCTTGCTCTACCTTTCTATATAATGAGCTGAAAAATCAAAGTCACGCTTTCACACACTGTGAAAGGCATGGTTTATTATCTCAAATGTAAAGCTGGGCAAAATTGTACAGTTCAAATATATCCTCCAGCTTAAATCAGGCTATAGCCACCCATAGGCTTTGGATCAGAAATGACACAAGTCTTTTCTTTAAAACTTTTTTCATCATATAATATTTGACGTGTCTTTTAAAGACATTTCCTTCCAAGCACACTAATGCCAAAACACCATGCTGAATTAAATGTAGACAGTAATAATACAGCAAACTTTAATTCTATTTATATGACACAATTCTCACCAGTGTATTATAGATGTGTTTATCAGACAAGTGATCGACACAGCACTAGGCAGAAAATCCCAAATTCTCAGCAGTATGGTATAGAACAATTCAGGCATATGGATTTATAAAGTGAAGTATCTTTGGGCACAGAGGAATTTCTAGGAGGTTCAGGTGGCCCTCTTTCATTACTCCTCACTTTTAAGCAGCACAAAAAAGTATACAGCTTGGGACAAAGGATATGATAACAACAAAATTTATTTGTAATTATGCCCTGGTATTCAAATCTACATATCACTGTGCTGGACACAGAACTTCAGTTTTTGAGTGTAGGAAGCTCCTACTGTAGTTTAGACTTGCTACAAAATACAAGACCAAAAATGTGAGAAGGCATGCCTTACTTTGTCTGCCTATATAAACGTCTTTTTAGAAAATACTCGCAAATGCTCTGAGCACCTGACTTCCTTCAAAGTGATTCTCCAGGTCTGCTGGGGCTCGCCTGATGCCAGTTTTCCAAGCAGAATATTCAGATCAGTCTGCATGAAGGAGTAAATGAGGAACGACAGTTATGGCTTTTCTGGCTATCTACCGGCAGTGGATTAATAATGTAAAGTACTCTGCATGACAAGTTATTTGTTTTTGCTGAGATTAAATGGAATCACTTGGAAAACTATGTGGGTTTATTACTATAATAATTTTCATACAGTGATAACAAATATGTGCACCATAATATCATCCAGATCAGTCCTTAATGGACACAAGTACCATTTAATGTTCTTAAATAAGTTTTGGAATATAAGCTCTGAAAATTATTTTGTTTAATAATACTAATAAAAGCACAAGAAAATATTCAGATGCTGATTATATTCATTGTAGGGACAGGAGAACAGACTGCAATTATGCAGCACATTGAAGAAGAACTGAGATGATATTTGCAAGGTTTTTCCCAACACAAATCAGTTGACTGCAGAAGTTTTGAATGAAGCTTTTTTTCGTCTCTTACACAGGGCTTCACAAATTTGTTCAGAATGAACCAGTATTTAGAAACGGACCAGCACAAGCTGTGCATGTTGCTAGACTGCAGTTTCCCTGTATTTTGAACAAATTTATTTAGCTGTGGCTGCACCTGTGAAAGACTATGGCATGTGCTGTTCAGAAAATTGGAATCAAAATCGTAAAAAATTCCATTAATTATGACATCATCATCCTTCTAGACAAAGCCTATTATTCCCTGGTTGCTCATAGTCTTGACTTAGGACACACAGGCAACAAAGATGATAGTAAAACAGTTTTTATCTTTACTTTTTTCTAAATTCTTCAACAGGAAAATTAACATAACTGAACTTCTTATTTAATGGAGAATGTTTTCCACATTCTAGGGGGCAAAAAAATTCTACTCCAAGATGATATTTCCTATGGCTATTTTTCATCTTGAAATTTGAGATTATGATACACTGTGAAAAATCTCCAGCCTTAGGAATCTGGGGTATTGTAAGGGTTTGATTCTGGTTGGATACCAGGAACCCTCCAAAGCTGTTCTCTCACTCCCCTTCACAACTGCACAGGGGAGAGAAAATATAACAAAGGGATCATGAGTTTTCTGGGAGAGATCACTTACCAAATAATGACATGGGCAGAACAGATTCAAATTTGGAATATTAATCAAATTTATTAGTTAAAGCAGGATAATGAGAAGTAAAATAAATCTTAAAAAAGACTGACCTCCCTCCCTCCTTTCCAAACTCTACTGCCTTCCCTGCTAGGAGACAGGGAATGGGGGTTTATGGTCAGCTCATCAAATGTTGTTTCTGCTGCTGATCAGGGAGTGGAGTCCTTCTGCTTTTCCAGTGTTTGGTCCCTCTCATGGGAGACAGTTCTCCATGAATTGCTGCAATGTGGGTCACTCTTCCATGGGGTAGAGTCCTTCAGGCACAGCCTGCTCCAGTGTGGGTCCCCATGGGGTCACAAGTCCTGCCAGAAACCCTGCTCCAGCATGGGCTCCTCTCTCCACAGATCTGTAGTGCCTTGCCAGGAGCCTGTTCCAGCACAGGCCTCCCATGGGTTCATAGCCCTCTCTCAGGCCTCACCTGCTGCTCACCTGTCTGCTTTGTGTTCAGTCCTTTCTGCTGCTACCACGATAATGCATTAAATCATTAAATCATTAAATTAATGCCCCCTCTCTTGTAGTGCATGCGGGCTTGCAGGTGCCCTGCAGAATGGCTTACTCGTGCTACTCACTACTCATTTTGAATGCTTGAAGGTAAAACAGGAACCAAGGCACATCTAAACTGGTCACTTCTGATCCCAAGTGGGAAATATATCCTTGTGACATCAGAGCCTACAGTATTGGAGTCCATAGCTTACATATGTAAACAATCGCTCAAAAAGACCTTCTGTTTCCAGTGCCAGAAATGTACCATCATGAAAGGATTTTAGTGTGTATTTCTGTGATGATAACATGATTCCTATCTGGTTGTTTCCCATATGGTGTATCTTCCTTCAATGCTTTCATTTTGTTCATGTAGCTGTGACTTGGAAAACCGCTTCATTCAATAGTAAATCTCACATTTATTTATCTAAACTTCTAGATTTCTCTAAACTTTTAGGTTACTCTAAACTTATCCCTGTTATTTCTTCCCATTTCCTTTTTTGCTTTTTGTATTTGAGTGAGTGCCAAGCTGGGATGATAAACAGTTCAGGTGTTTCTCAGTTGCCTTCAAGTTTTAGATTTTAGAGACAGATGCTAGTAGACTCTGAGCATGGCAGTAGAAACTACTTCCTCAAAATGTCCCACTATTGTAAGTGAAAAAAACTGTAAAAAATTATAGTCTTTGTAAAGATGTTATTCCTTTCTGTTAAATATCAGGTTTCCAGAAATAAGGGAGTTGTTGAGTTAGACCCACTGATTTCAGTTTTCAAGTTTTCAAGTTGTAATACACTGAACAAAACACCAATGAGTGACAGTGTGGAATTTTTTTGCTTTGATGGAGCCACCAGATAATCAACCGACATTTTGTTAAGGAAAGCTAATAGTTTTGTGATCTGGGAAAAAAAGGTCCAGAGTTTAAAGACCCCAGAACTTAAAGTTCAAGAGCTTAGAGTCCATTCATCCATGTGTGATTTTGTAGCTATCATACAAGCTAGGCAGGCAAGAAAGCCTAGAAGCTGACATAATCAGTGTTGAAGAAGGCTGGAGATGTAGCTGCATATCTTCTTGATATACCTGCTACTTACTCCACCAAGTACTGAAAAGAAACAATACTGTCTTAGTTTTTAAAAAACTGTATTGGATAGAGATTAGAATCATAGAATATCCTGAGTTGGAAGGTCACAAGGCTCACCGTGTCCAATTATGTGACTGGTCTGTGTCTGACTCACTAGTTCACTTAATAGCATATGTCTTGTCCTATTTCTAGGCTTTCTGGTTTTTGGCAGAATGTCAAAGTAAATTTAAAATTATCTCATTAGTCTCTTAAATCAACACAAGATAAAGAACAAAATATTTTAAGACATTATTGTCATTTATATTGATCAAAGACAGGTGCCTCTTGAATCAAAGTCGTATTAATCTGTTAAATCAAATTAACCTCTAAAATTTACATCCTTTGACTATGATAATTAAAGAATGTTTCACAGATAGTGACTTCCCAGTTCAACACCTAAATAAGAAGTTGTCATGTAAATGTAATGCCAAAGTTGACCGTTATAAAAATCAAAGGACAAAATATTTTGCAGTCTCTCAGAATCAGGATCTGAGATTCTTATGTAGTAAGGTAAAATTCTGGTAAACTCTTCAGAATTTTTCACTCATTAAGGGTCTAAGTGCATGGCACAAAAGATCTGGAAGAGGTTTCTAAAATGAATAAAATTGCTCAGAACTAATCCTCTTTTATCTGACTTCTGGAAAATATTTTGTGTGGTTTTTTTTTTTTTCCATTTTCATTAGCTTTAGGAAATAGATAAGAAAAAATTGCAGAGTACACCACAGAGAACTGTGGGTGGTCTGTGGACATATTTCTTGTTTACTATTACATTTTAGATTGTTTTGTGGAATAATATTCTTAAGTGAAAAGCATTTATTAAAGAAATCAACAGCTATGAACACTTAATATGCTACACAGGATTTATTCTAATGTAGTTATCCTTGTTAAGCAGGAACCATATGCTATTCAGAGATCTGTGCTGGACTGAAAAATATCTAATATCTGGTAGATATGCTAGATGTGAACAAACAAGAATATGAAACTGAAAGGAATAGTGTGGGTGGAGGTCACTTACCACTGGCCTCTGCCATTTCAAGTGTTTATCAACTGCCTCTTAGAAGTAGTTTTTTGGGGGTTTATGGTACTTAACTTTTATGGTATTTAATGTTGTTCCAGAACCTCACTGTTTTCTCTGATAAATAGTATCCATATGCCAGCCCACACTTTTATTCAGAAAAGAGAGAGAGAGAGAGATGATGGGACAAGGACGATTTGTGTAAAGCATAAAGGTCAGGTTTGAAGTTTTGGACAATTGCCCCACTCGATTTTACTGATTCAGCTGACAAACTTTCTTCATAAAGTGCATTTAACCAAGGAAGTGATTCTATAACTATTTTTGTTCAGTGTACTTCATATAGTCTTCAACATAAAAAGTATAAAATCACAAAAAGAATTTTTTATAACTCTTAGATAAGGAAGCGGTAATTGTTCCCTTTTTTCACTTCCTCTGATCTCCTGAGATTAAAAATTATCTTGCTCTAAACATGTTTTGATCAGTCAGGTTTGAGACGATTAACCTTCACTTATAGAAGGTTTCTACTTGTGATCTCTTTTTCTTCCTTGTGATATACTAGGGAATATATAAAATAGCCCAAATTTGATAAGACAATTTTGTTTTGAAATTATGAGTTATCGTGAGTTATTACTTTCTGTCTAGTGGAGATAAATTCCAGACATTATTTACTGTATATAAGCAGTAACACATTTTATGTCCCCTTGCAGTATATTTTATAACTCTATTTATTAAAATAAATGTTAGAAATGAAAGCAAAGAAATAGCAAAAAACTTCATACTCATTCTAATGGATTATTTTTTCTATTCTGTTTCTTACACAATGTGACTCACCTGAGTGGTAGTGCAAATACAGAAAAACCAGCAGATAAAGCAATCTCATGATCTCTAGAGTGCTATGTCCCGCTCTGGGGTCCCCAGCACAGGAAAGATACTGACCTGTCGGAGCAAGTCCAGGGAAGGGCCACCAAGATGATTAGAAGGATGAAGCACCTCTCCTATGAGAAAAGGCTTAGAGAATTGTTCATGCTAACAACTGGGGAGACGTAATTAGGCCTTGCAGTACCTGTAGGAAGCCTACACGAGAGATGGAGAGAGACCTTTTACAAGGGTGTGGTGAGACAGGACGAGGGGAAAGGCTTTAAGCTGAAGGAGGGTAGGTTTAGATTAGACATTAGGAAGACATTCTTTACTGTGGGAGTAGTGAGGCCCTGGAACTGAGTTGTGGATACCTTGTCCCTGGAAGTGTTCAAAGCTAGGTTGGATGGGGCTCTGAGCAACCTGGTCTAGCAGAAGGTGTCCCTGCCCATAGCAGGGGAGTTGAAACTAGATGATCTTTAAGGTCCCTTCCAACCCAAACCATTCTGTGATTNTCTTAAATATGTTTTTCACAGAGGCGTAACCAACATCTCTAATTGGCCCATGCTTGGCCAGCAGCATGTCCATCACCTCAGAGCTGGACATGGTGAAGGCTTCGAGAAGCTTCACAGAGGAGCCATCTTTGTGGCCCCCCCCCACTAGAAAAACCTGGGCCAAGCTAAACCACGACAATGATCTTTAAGGTCCCTTCCAACCCAAACCATTCTGTGATTCTTTAATTCTATGATTCTATGATTTCCATTTTGCATTAAAATGTGAGGGACATGAATGACAACTTGGTATAAACAATAGTGCTGCCTTGGCAGCTCTACCTTGTGTCAGTGAATGACAAGTCTCTATAAACTAATCAAAAGGTTACTATTGTTTGAATATATTGAATACGCTGGCTCCTTTCCCTCCCTAAAGGAATGAATTTTAACTTCCCTTTGCCCAGCTCTGGACTATACTCTGCTTGTTTTGGTCTATCACATGTATGCCTTATATATGAATCTGAGTGATTACTGAGAAAAACTTATGCTGTTGGACAAGGCTCTTCTAAAACTGAATCATCTTTTATTGCTCTGCAGAATTTCCACAATGCTTCTCCATTAGCTCCAGATGGTCGATAAGACCAGTTTTTTATTGTATTTGCAGAAGCATCCAAACTTGGCAGTAAGATACAGGCTAGAGCAGTTCAGCCACTTTTGCTAGTTCTCCTATAATAAGGTTCGAGATCGTATAGGCTCTGAGAATGTAGTTAACATTTGCCTTTATTCTTCAGGGAAGTGCTGCACTGATAACCTGCCCTGCTGCCCTATCCATAGGTTGCTTCAGGAAGGAAGAGCTGTAAAAGTGAAAGTTTCTGTTGACCAGAGTACAAAGATGATTTGTGTGTTTTGAAGTCGCAGATCAATTGACACTTTCATATGGACGTTTTCATATCTTTTGCTTTTGCTCATGTTCTCACCTCCAGTAATTCTCACTGTATTATATGTTTATCAGGAATTCTGTTCATGGAGGTCTCCAAAGAGTCTTCAGGTGGAAGAGACTGTCAGAACTGTTGAACCAAAAGGAAAAGTAAAATAGAAACATTTTCATGCCTGAATGGAATGATCCTATAGTTAGCCCACACCTCTGATTTTTTTTTTTTTCCCCTACAACACATTTTATTCACTTTGAATTTCTCAAGGACTAGAAAAACCCAAGGTAACTGTTCAGTATGACCTGTGATATAGTAAAGAAGAACTCGACCCTGTTTTCTTTTGTTTCTCTGATGTATGTTTTAGATTACTTCATGTAAATTCTTTGCAGTCAAGTGAATTTGTCTGTGTTTCTGAGAGAGATTTTCCTCCAGACAGGAAATCTCAAATTTTTCCCCAGGTGAACAGTGTTATCAATGTTACTTAGTACAGGATGGCATAAGATTGTGCAGCTGCAGCAGGAAGAAATTGCTCCAGCGGAGAATTTAAAATAGGAGGGTTTTTGAGAATGACAGCAAATCACAAAGACATGAGTCATATGAAGGAGGTGTGATGAGCTCTAGACTCTCTTCCAGCTGAAACAATGGAAATTTTGAGGTGACCCCAGCTTGACCTAACTTAAATTATGAAGTGCATACTCCAGTACATAACACAAGGAAGACAATTTTCTGTTACTGACAGGAAGCATGATAAACGTCACCTGAAAATGAGCAGCTTGGGAAAAGACTTTCAGAGAAAGTGATTTCATGTAAAAGAATAATAAACACATGAAAAAAGGTTGAGAAGGGAAGTGACTAGACTAGAATCAGTAATATGTTAAAAATAGAAATAGGTAAGATTCTTTGTAGACATGTGACAGGAAAATGAAAAAAAATAGAAAATGGGGATGTGAAAATGAGGGACATAGAAAAAGGGAAAGGCTCCTGGTTTGTCAGTGTTTTTTTTGTTTTTTTTTAATTCTCCCATGTAATGATTGTATTGTTCTTCTGTTATGACAGAAGTTTGCATTGAAAAATGTTGCGCTGATGTCGACTAGCTGATCTTTCCAATAGAAGATTAGAAATGGGAAGAATGTTAAATAGATTTCTTAGATTTTTATTCAGACTGAGTGCAGAGAGAAATGCATAGGGGAAATAATAGTAGAGGTTTTAGAGAACGGAACTTGGAAACATAGACTATGAAGTAACTATGTAGTATTTATTTAGTACCTATGTTGTTTCACTTGTCTTTTTCCAGTAATATTTTCATATATCATTTGATGACAGAGTCCAAATTAGGAGTAGAATATGTTTGGTTCTTCTCCCAGTTTAGCTACTGACTTACTATACCTGTTTCTCTCATTATCTCAGCTCTGTGCTGTATTTGTCCTCTCTAGAAGCTGGGGTTGATGGTGCTTAACCACTTCACAGGGTTGTAGTGAACACTAATGTTTGTTCCCTGTCAGAGAGACACAAGCAAGTGCAATATATCATCAAGGATAATTGTCTTCTCCAGCTGATGCCACTATTGATCTGGAAACAGATAAATTTGTTCTTTGGAGTCCAGCTGGGAAAATATAATTGCATCATTTCTACAACAGTGTTGTAGAACACTGTTGTAGAAATGATGCAATTATATTTTGCCTTTGAAGAATCTAGGCAAGTCCACCAGATTTCAGCTGCATTGAATGATCTTGCTGCAATGCCTTACATTTTTTAAAGCTGTTTATTTAAATGTTTCATTTTCATTAACTTTCTAAGTCCAGCGGAAGATATTTTAAGCTTCCATGTCACAACAACCACACCTAATCCAAGATAAAGACACAAATCTCTAGAAAGTGATGTTTTGAGAAATAATTTTTTCTAATAATTTCTGTGACTATTGTGATTGCTGTGACTGTTTTTCAGAAATCAGCTGTTAGGAACAATTTTATTTGCCCACAGGCATCTGCAGTAATATCCTTAAGCAGCTGATTTAAGCAAAGTAAACAGGTAGGAATGGGCTAAATCTGTTACTTTGCTATTGCAGCCCTTTGAGATTCAGCTACCAGCTAGAACTTCCCAAACCTTGATTTTTCCTTTCCTTTATTTGCTGTCACTGGTACAGAATTTCTGCCTATCCCTTGTTAACATAAACATACCTTGACTGAATGTGAAATGCCTATTGTTTTCAAAAGATAGAAGTTTTACAGGACTTCTTATGTAGAAGAAAAACAAGGCTGAAATATTTATAGTAATTTGTAATGATTAAAACTACTTATTTACCTGTATTGGGAGGAGTTATATGATGATTTTCAGTTTTGCTTATTTTTAGGTTTCCGTTTCTTTTTTCCAGCCAACACAATGCAATGTAGTTAGTGAAATTTCTGCCTTACTGGTTACTGGACTGAAGCTGATTAATGAGGTACCCATTTTTCTTCATATCTGTAAAGCAAAGTGAAGAGCACTGAAATAGATTAATAATATAGAAGAATATGCCAGCTAACATGTCCAGTGAAGTGCCTATAAAAAAAAAAAGTGAAATATTGCAAACTTGTAGATTTCCTCTAGAAACCCAAGTTGTGCTTTAGCTTGAATTCACTGTCAGATGAATATTTTTCTTTGATTCCTGTAGAAACTGTTCTTCTGTTCATATTCCAGACAGAATAAATCCCAGATGATTCATCTCCTATCCCTACCCATTTCAAGTCTTACAATATTACAAAAAAAAAGGGGGAAAAAAAGTGTGAAAAACTCAAAAGCTCTCTGGAATAATTTCTTTTTCTGCCCTTGTCTGGGCTCCAGTAGCTGATAAAAGGAATGGGACTATATATAGGTGAGAAGGTGGCGGGAAAATGCTAGTAGAAGCTTTAGAATTGGCTCAATTCTGAATTAAAGCAAGTTCTTTATCCGTTATGTGAGTGGTGTTGTGGAACTTTGTAGCAGCCAGCAGCTGAGATGCTTCAAATAACTGTGACTGCCAGAAGACCCAAAAGCAAATGAGGCTGCATGTCAAATCTTTTCTCTCCCACATCAAAGACCTAAGTTATCTACTTCAATTATTTGATTAGGTTGATTTAACCATGGATAACAAGGCTGTCCCTAGATAAAATATTCTCTTTCTGATATGGCTTCAACTGTTGAGAAGAGAGCGGCATATATTAATTCTTGCTTTGTTGTGGGTCTTGCCATATCACTCATGAATGAGGCACATTTTCTTCTAATTTTGTCTGAGTTTGGGTGACTACATGTAGCATAAGAAAAAGGAAATAGGGACCTTGAGGAAAAGATTGCATGTAGGAAAGTTCGACATTTTTGACTGATATACAGATACTGTTTTTTATCATTACCTGTTTTTTTTCAAATTATAATTTTAAATGTAGATAATTGCCTTGCTTGTTTTATGACATATGAGCCCCAGTTTTATGACTGGGATTCAATACAAGCACCATTGGAATCCTCTCACATAATCATGGTTTTGTTCAGATATGGGTTCAGAAGGGTTACAATGGAGCAGCAAAGCCAGGGGCTGTAATAATTGGTTTGAGAGTGAGTAATAGGGAACAAAACGTGGTGAGCTACTTGTTTCGTAAGAGTGGATTGCATAATTTTAAAGCCAAAGTGATGTTTCAGTGAGAGAAACCTTCATAGCAGGAGTTCTGGTTACGTATCACTGACAGTCACTGTGCTTCCACAGACTCTGTGCTTGCACTTTATGTTGTTCCTTTCTATTTACTACAACATGCAAGAGTATGGAATGGTGACAGATAAAAATGGTCCCATAAAGAGTTACAAATTAATAGCCTGAATATACATGAATTTCTTGTTTGTTTTCTCATTTGTATTGGTCTGAAAAAGCAATAGTTATCTTAAACTTATGCCAACAGGATGTTGATGCAACATTCTGATAATCTCTTTTGCAATTTAATGTCACTAAGTATTTTCCATTTAGTCATCCAGCCCTTGTCCATATAGCCAAGATTGGGCCATTTACAGAATCTTGGCCTTTCAGCATTTATAGCTTCACTAAATTTTATACAGACCCACAGGTGTTCCCAGAAATCTTTCCAAACAAGAAACAGACTTTCTAGACTGTGATAATGCATTTGGAGATGAGAAAGTGAGTTTAGAGGTGGTGTTTTTCCAACCATTACCTATTGGCCATAACCTACAGTGGTCCATCTCAACCAAAACAAGTGCTGGCTCATTTCTGGGGTCCTTCCCCCAGCATTTCTGGAAGAGATGCCAAGTATGAGGCAATCCAGGCATTGGTTCCTAAAGACCTTTGGCAAAGCATGTCAAGAGTAAAAGCATCACTCTTCAAAACTGCAAAAACTGTTAGGAGGGTTATTGGCTCAATTCAGGAAACTACTTGCTCTGTAATATTTATTTTCTTCTGTGTTTTTAAAAAGGCCTATAATGGCAATAACCCTGGCATTAGATCATGGGCTTAATGATGGCTCAACTTTCTTCAAGGCATCATCTTTCCAGCTGGTCATTAATCCCCAGCTGGTGCCAAAGGCTTTTGACTGTAGTATGTTTAATTCATGGAGGTTACACAGATTGCTTCCTGTGAAGATTTGCAGATGTAAATTCAGGAAAAAATTAACTTTTTTGCATTTTTGGCTAGAAATCGTCATCCTTTTTGATATATTTGTCTATGGAGAAAAAGGACTCAAACTCTAGGAACTTTGAACACATCTTATTGCCGAAAAAAAGAGAGAAGAAGGGAGTGGAAGGGAGGGGATGGGAAGGGAAGGAAAGTGAAAAAACCTTCCATCTCTTTGGCATCCTCATTCCCTTTTTTTGCCCACATTGACATGGAGTAGTTGTGTTTTTTGTACCCCTGTCAGAGCTTTACTTTCTCTGTAACTGCAGGTTTCATAACAGTTTGGTTGGTTGTTAATTTGTCCTCTCCCCTGTAGCTCCTCTGGCGTTGCAGACTGGGCTGTATGAAAAGAATTGGCGCAGGTGCCATTCTGTCCATGGCAGGTGTCATCTTGGTCACAAGCAGCTGAGCCAGGGATGAAGTTGATATTGGATTCCACAGTATTGAGTAGTCAAAAAAAAAAAAAAAAGAAAAAAGGAAAAAAGGAGGTGGGGGTGTGTTGGCTTTTCATCATTTGTGTGCTTTATAAAGAATAGAATAACTCTCTACTATCAAGATTAAGAGCTAATCTTTACCACAGCTGTAACACATAGGGGAATGATCCAGAGCTATTTATCAGTGCAGAGCAACACCAGACAAAATTCAGGATGCAATTCCTTAGCACTTCAGTGCTGTTTCTTTAGCAAGAACTGTCAGATTTTTTGCTAAACCCTCTCTCTTTCGATTTATTTATTGCCTGCTTTTCTCTTAAGGTTACAAAAGGTATTTAGTGTGTGTAATTAATAACACATTTCATCCTCTTTATTTTTAAAGTGTTAACTTATAAATAGAAAATACGAAGTATGTGACTTTCTATTGTTTCAGAGCTGAAAGTCTTCTGTCTAAACTTTGCTTTATTGTTTGCTTTACATCAGTTACTGTATCACTGAGGAAAATGAAAATTAAAAAGCCTACATTTACCACCCCCCTCCTTGAGGCTCCTACACAAGAATATCAAGGCTATGTACATCAAAACTGTCTCATGTGCAACTGACTATCTGACAATACCTGTCTGGGCCCTTCAGAAGAAGAAATGTGATAGCACTATCCTGCAGTTGAATCTGATTTCATCTTTAGCGTTTGGATGCTGTGCTAATGATGAAGTATGAATTGAGAGGTAGAGAGGGATTCTGTATACCTGAAATATAATTTCAGTTACATTTGTAGCCATAGAATTTCAGATGGTGTGAAAACACTGTTGATTAAAATAATCAGTCTAGCACTTAATAGCACTTTACGTTTTCAAATACAACACATTAATAGATTAATCTTTGCCACACCCCATGGGGTATTTTCCTTTGCATTTCCTGTATACATAAACTGAGAAACTGCACACAGAGGAGATAGAGCTGAATTTAATTTGTTGTTATACAGCTTTTGATCTCACTGAGTACTGCTCTGTGACAGAAGTAGCTGATTTCTGGTGATTTTAATTTCTTGCTGAATTTAGCCAGCCCTGTGAGTCCTCAGTTACTTCATTAGCAGGCTGGATAAAGTAAGAAGGTAAAGAAGTAGTCACTATTATAAAATTTTTCTAGTCCCTTTCCTCTCTCCCTCAGATTGTTCCTCAGTCGGCATAACAAAGAAATGGGTGTAACATGGGCCACTTAATAAAGCCTAACCAGTTTTAGCTCCTGAACCATCAGCTGGTGAATTGGCGACAGGCTTTACAAGTTACCCCCCTCTTGGTTCTCATGTTACCTTTTGTTAGGATGGTTGGGAGGGAACAAGAAAGCAACTGTGATGGCTGAGGCAGCTAGGCTGTTTAAGAGAAGCAAAATAAGTGGATGTTGTGTTGCTTAGGTACCAGAATAATTTATTTTACTGTGGCAGGTGTCTTGTGGGGGGTGGGTGGGAATCAAACAGAAAGCCAGGCATTCTACAGTTGATGAAGGTGGCTTTTGGACTGTAAAGTGTGTTTTTATTGCATCATTTATCTCAAATAAATAATTGAGGTTCAGCAACTCCTGACAGGAAATGACATGAAGACCAGCCTTGCTTTAGGCTGAAGTAGAAGCATCTATCATGTAAATGAACTCTGAACCATGGCAGCAGGATGCATACATTGAAGGGATAATGGGTGGATGATATATTTTGTTATCCTAGGCCTTATTTATCTACTTCAATTTTTAATTTTTTTTTTTTTAAACAAGCAACTATAGTGATAATTGCCAAATGTCTGTACAATAGAAGAATATGATTATCTAAAGAGCTTTAGGACATCTGAAACCATAATCAGGTACTGAAGGATTAGCTGGGGAGATGGTCTCAGGTCTGCTTATACATCTGTTTTCTTCCCCATTTCTACACAGCCGTGTTTTACTTTTCTCTTTAAGAAACCAACACCAAATTCAGGATATCCAAGACTGTATTGGATTTGTGTGGCTAGATTTTGGCAGCAGGGGCTACAGGGGTGGCTTCTGTGAGAAGCTACTGAAGCTTCCTCTATGTCCAGCATAGCCAATGCCAGCTGGTTCCAAGAGAGATGCGCCACAGGCCAAGGCTGGGCCAATTAGAAATGGTGGTAACGCCTCTGTGTTAACATATTTAAGAAGAAGAAAAAAACAGTTATAGCACAGTTGTAGTTGTGTCCAGGGAAGAGTGAGAATATTTGAGAGGAACAACCCAGGTCAGTACAGAAGGAGAGGAGGAGGTGCTCCAGGTACCAGAGCTGGGATTCCCCTGCAGCCCATGGTGCAGCCCATGGTGAGGCAGCTGTGCCCCTGTAGCCCATGGAGATCCATGGGGATGCAGAGATCCACCTGCAGCCCCCAGAGGAAACCCATGCCAGAGGGGGTGGATGCTTGAGAGGAGGCTGTGACCCCCTGGGAGGCCTGTGCTGGAGCGGGCTCCTGTCAGGGACCTGCAGACCCATGGAGAGAGGAGCCCATGCTGGAGCAGGTTTCCTGGTAGGATTTGTGACCCTGTGGAGGATCCATGCTGGATCAGCTTGTCCTTGAAGGACTGCATCCCATGGAAGAGTGACCCACGTTGCAGCACCTTGTGGAGAACTGTTGCCCATGGGATTGACTCAGGTTGGAGAAGTTCTTGGAGAACTGTCTCCCCTGGGAGGGACCCCACAGTGCAGCAGGGAAAGGACTCCTCTCCTTGAGCAGCAGCAGAAACAAGATGTGATGAACTGACCATAACCTCCATTCCCTGTCTCCTTGTGCCACTGGGGAGGCAGAGCTGGGAAGGAGGGAAGGGTGGGGAGAAGGTGTTTTTCAGGTCTTATTTTACTTCTCATTATCCTTTTCTGATTTTGTTAGTAATAAATTCAGTCAATATCCCCAATTCTAGCCCAATTTGCCCATGTCAGTATGTGATGAGTGATCTCTCCTGGTCCTTATTTCAACTCATGAACCCTTCATTAGATTTTCTCTCTCCCCTGTCCAGCTGCAGAGGGGAGTGAGAGAGCAGCTTTAGTGTATGCCTGGCTTCCAACCAGGATCAACCCAATACAAAGACTAACCTAAAAGGTGCTAAGAATTCTCTGCATTCCCTAAATGCTAACTTCCCTAATTTCCCATTTCAGTCATAAGGAGCTGAGGGCTTAGAGGACATATCTGTATAGTACAATGAAATATCCTGAAGAGATACGTCAAAAATTGGCATAGCTGGTACTAGAAGCAGTTCATCTGCACTTGTCAGAAATTACTGTCATAAAATGTTGTGGAAGGAGAAGTTGATTCAGAAACTCTAAATAGATTGATTTAAATCACACTCTTACACCCACATAGTCACAAATACTAGGATACTATTATCCAGCTTGTGTGCTCAGGATCAGTTTCTGCCCCATGCAGGATAAGCTGTGCCAGCCATTGCATGCGCATCACATTCTGGAGTTCTTGTTAGATGACACTGACTTCGGAACTAGTCTTTTAAACTCATTAAGAATCAAGTTATTATGAAGTTGTTCTCTGTTAAGATCAGATTATTGAGGGATGCCTCTGCTCAAACTAAGGTGCAAATGAGACCAAATGCCAAAGTCAATAGTACGGATTTTATTGAAATAAAATGTGAGGCAGAGAGATAGAAAAAAAGGAATAGAAAAGAGAGGTGAGAGATAGAGAGAAAGTGTGAGATACAGATTAAGCAGAAGATAGTCACTACACATGGATCCAGTGATGTTGGTCCTTCTTCACCCTGGGCTTCTTGGTAGTGGAGGTTCTTCAAAACTTTTAATTATTTATCCATTTTAGCAAACAAAGGAATTAATACTCATTGGCTACACAGTTCTCCTATGCTTCTGTGGACATTAGTGGTGTATGTCATTCGTGGATGCTATCTGTCCGATAACTTGGGGTGATCTTTATTTGACTGGTGATATGTGTAGGAGAAGTTGCTTCTTTCCAGAGTGTAAATTTTTGTCTGGATGCATTATTCAGGATGTGCTGACCAGATCTTGTCTCCACCAGGTCTGGAGTTAGCACCATCCTGTCCCTCAATTCTGTGCATATCTCGGGGCAAAATCCTTCTGGCCTTAACAGTATTTGAGATAGGCAACTGTGCTCTTTTTGCCTACAGATTCAGAATCTTGCATAAGTTATTGCTCCTTTCCCATTTTTCTTGTTTGTAAAGTTTGTTTGGAATAATACATATCTTTGTAGCTATGGCCTGTTTTCCTTGTGGTTTAAAAAGAAAAAGAATGCCATATGTGATGGGTTGTGATGTTGATGCCATCCTCCTGTTGTCAAAGGGCCTGATGACTCATCTATGCTGCATTCTTACCAGAGTGCCGCATTTCTGGGCTTCACATGAACAGCACGTTTCTCGTTTCTATTTCTGGGAAGAGTGTCCTTTGTTAGCAATGCAGACCAATCTTTTAACACTTCTACTGTTTCTTCTGGTGCTTTCACACATTCATTTCCATTCATACTTAATTTTGCTAACCTTAATATTTCTATTACAAGTCTCTATACATCCCTCAGGGCAGCTTAGCGTTAGATTAAGTGAACCAGGACAGAATACCAAGTTACAAGACCATGGACATACACATCTGCTTATTGGTTGAGAGAGCTAACTCAACTTGAAACAGTTTAGTGTCCTAGCTCTGAACCGTGAATTTCCCTGGTCCCACTTTCAAAACTGTTGTACACATAAGGTCAACAGAGCATCAGCAAGACACTAGCCTAGGCTTACCAGGTTATTATACAGCTTGGACAACTACCTTTCATCTCAGGCTGTTACAGTTTGTTTTTCTGTAATTTTTCCCTATTCTGGATATGCTTTCCAGAAAGTGCATGATTTGCAGTGTCATAGGTGCTTACCATCACTTTCACAAGTTCCCACATGTCAAACCAAGCAATGGGGGTGAGTTTCCTCGGTAGCTCAGCCAGCCTCACAGCTCACTGAACTGATGTGCAGCATTACTGGCTGCACAGTCACTTTTTGAACTGAGTTAATGCAGCAACCAGTTAAAGATCAGTCATCACAAACACCAGTTTCTTTATAGCAATATTGGCTGGTCCTGTCAATGGTTAGTAAACACAACACTGTATGAATCTGTGATCTACATAGATAACTGAAACTACAGAAGCAGCCTTTGACAAATAATGGTTATGTTTGCACAGTGTGAGCAGAGAGTTGAAACCTTTACTTTTAAAGTGCACTAATACAGGCCAATACAGGGGTGCAGCGCTGCACCTTAGTGAATTATACACTTCTATCCTCTTAAATGGTATCTTGTAGCATGTCAGAAATATCTGTTCCAAATCCACATCTTATTTGTGCAGTAGTTCAGAAGCAACAGAACTCATCCATCCTAAGACAAGCAAGAGATGTTACTATCCTCGTAACACGGGAGTACATCTCACTGCTCTGAAACACGGGGAGAGTAACAGAAGACAGCTGGAATTATTAACAGTTTCATTGACACATTTATAAATTACTTGAAGGAATATCCAGAGAGACCTTGATTTTAAAAGGTGACGAAAATGACCACAGAGAACTGTTACCAGTTCTTAAAAGTGAGTAAATCTGTATTAAGTGAATTAATGGCATCACGAGCTTGAGAGCATAAGGCTGCTATTGTACCCCAAAGAACTAAAGCAAATCAAAGGCAGGTCTGGCATCAGATTTAGGTGGAGTGACTTCCAGTACTGGATCAATCTGTCCTTTATCTGTTTCAAGTCTATGTACAATGCCTGCCAATGATGTCTTTTATATGGTGACTGTTACTGTGTCGATTTCAAAGAGGTTGCTTAGGTATGACTGTAATTGCACATAGTAAATCACACAGAAAGATTCAAACTAATCTTATTCATCAGGCAAAGTACTGTATTTCTCATGTGTGTCCTTGGGCTATTGATATCATATAAGACTCGCATGGCACTGAATCTGAGCTGGGGGTTCATATTTGGACCCTAGCAACAAATTAGTTTCTGTGTCCAGATAATTTGCATTGCTTTTAACTAATTTGCTCTATGTTGGCTTTGGGTTCAGAGAGTATGCATTTTCCTCGAAGAGAAAACGGACTTCATCATTGTGGTAAACATCTGCGTAAATTTGCTTTTTAAAAGAGTTATCTTTAAATTAGTGTTGAAAACATAATTTTATGTAAATTCTTATGTACTTATTTATTAGTATTGTCAGTCCTTGCTACTCCATAGACCACCTAGCAGTCGCAGAGAAAGAATTCCAAGTTTTAATACAAACTGTATCCCAGCAGCAGCACCTGCAAAGTGACAATGGATCTGATTCCCTGTGTATGGAAGGACATGTGTGCACATAGAGATTAATTTACTTTTGAAGCCTGTCATTACATTTATATAGAGCACATAGAGATTATGTGTGCACATAGAGATTAATTTACTTTTGAAGCCTGTCATTACATTTATATAGAGCACATAGAGATTATGTGTGCACATAGAGATTAATTTGCTTTTGAAGCCTCTCTTTACATTTATATAGAGCAACTTTTTAACTGCCTCTAACTTTATTCTTTACTGATATTGGCAAACTGAGAGAAAATTATTATCCAATTATAAGGCTTGGGATTTCAGAGATAAAGGTGTAGTATCTAGGCTGTGACAGAATGTAATATCTGTTGATTGTAAGTCTCTTTATAAACAAAAGACACTGATGGATCAGTTTCTTTTGGGCATTGACTGTACAAGAATACAGCAGCTCTTCCATCCTCAAGCTCCTTGCACTGCTCCAAGGCAAAGATCGGTACAGTGAGGAGAAGTGCTTATTGAATTATCACAACTACCTTCTCATGCTCAAGAGAAGACTTGAAGTTGCCCCAAACTGGTGGGCAGACCTTTCTTTGCAAGAGGATTATGGAAGGTAGAGGAAGGAGTGACTTTCTTTAGTTCTTTAGCCGTCACTATACTGTTCAGGGAACAGTGCCAAACAAGCCCAGCTCATGTTGCTCTTTCACAAGTCATTGAAAGGCTTTGACACCAGAGGAAAATGTTTCTCTCCCCTTTCCTCCTCTTCTGTTTCTCTCTTCCCCTTCACATCCTCAGTCATGATGCCCCATCCTTTCCCCTGTCCATTGCTTTACTGAGATAATGCAACTTGCTGATACTTTTCTGTAGGTTAGTTGTCTTGTAGGCTTGAAAACTGAATCATCTTGTGAGTCCAACAAGCACTGCTCTTAAAAATACGTGGATGGAGGGAAATGAGGAGGAAGAGAAAGATCCCTCCCTTTTAGCTTGGACTATTCCTGCCATCCCATCTCAAGTAAATATTCTTTGAGTTGATATGACTGCTGTGAGAGGTTCAGACTACACAGTAACTGTTGTATAATCTGCATTTCTTCTGGAAAGTGATGCAGAAATAGATGAAACAGTCCTTTAGAGCTTCAGAGACCAACTCAGCAAATGTCCTGCCTCTGTGTTTCTCACATCATAATTCAGTTACACCTTTAAGCTGAAACTATCATCTAGATTTCTCATCAAATGTCATCAACACAAGATATTTTCTACTGCCTTATAGCACATGTTCTCTACACAGAGATAAAAGCTGAGATAGACTCTTCCACAAGGTCTCCTTAGAGATGATAGACAGGAACTAGTTAAACAGAATGAGGAGGGAGTAAGAAAATATGCTGTTCAGTCCATCTCATCTCCTTATACTGCAGAGTAGGTAAGTGTTTGTTGCTTGAAGTGCTGAGAGATCCCCAATGAGTCCCTTTTCCACATACTCTGCATTTTAACATAGTATGCATTACAGAAAAAAGCAGTGAACTGTGATTTGAAAACCTTTGGGCTTGGCAGTAAGAAAAGGCAACTGGTCTGTTTCCCATTTAAAATTGTGCTTCTGCAGTTCCTCATTGCTCATTAGGAATCCAGAATTGTTTCAATCCTCAGTCTCATGCAGCAACTGTTGCACATCTCACCTTTTGGAGAACAGACCTGCTTAAGCAAACACAGCTTTGTTTTTTGACAAGATAGGCTGATAAGAGGAGCTGTGTTGACACCTACCTGCACTTCTCAAAAGCATTTGACTTCATACCACATGACATTCCAATTAAAAAATTAGAACTATGCAAAATTAATGGAGCACATAATAAATAGATTATAATTGTCTGATGGATTTCAAAAAAGGAATTGTAAATGAGGAATCATCATCCACAGAGTGTCTTTTCAGCAGGGTTTCATGGGAATCTTTTTCAGTCTAATACAATTTAGAAGTTTTATTAATGGTTTAGAAGTGAGGAAATCAGTGTCTTTAAAATCAGCAGAGGACTCAGCATTAGTAGGAGTAAACAGTAGTAAAGTTGGATCAGTTTGACAAATCAATCTAGTTAATTTGGAAAGGAGGTCTTGTTTAACCAGCACAAATGCTAATGTAGTCAAATGCAAGGTTGTGTGTTTGGGAACAAGGACAGTAGGCTGCACATGCAGATCTTGCTTCCAGGGAAACAGTGACCCTGAAAGGAATTAGAAGTCAGGGTGGATAATTGACTGAACAAGAGCTCTAAGTATGATGCTGTTGCTGAAAACTAATGTGACCTCGGATGAATAAGCAGAAAATTGCTGAATAGGAACAGGAAAGCAGAGAGTATAACCCTACACAGTGATGGGGTATTACGGAGTCGGGATGAAACCATTAAACGTGTCCCTGGTTTGGGAGTTGAACCTAAATCGTGGAGGTGCAAACACTGCATAACACAGCCCTCTGAACATGGCATGCTGTAGTGAAGACATGTGAGAAAGTTCTCTGTCACCAGGGAACAGTTTGATTTGAAGCCTTCCTTGATATAGAATCACAGATTCACAGAATAAGTTGAGTTGGAAGAACCCATCAGGACCAAGTCCAGCTCCTGGCCTTTTGCTGGACAAGAGTCAAACCATGTGCCTGAAAGTGGTGTCCAAACACTTCTTGAGCTCTGTCAGGCTTGTGAGACCTCTTCTGTGGGGAGCCTGTTTCAGTCCTCAACCACTGTGAAAAACCTTTTCCTGATATCCAGCCTAAACCTCCCCTGACTCAACTTCATGACATGGCATCATAACCAAGTCACTCCATGTTTTTGTGCTAAAGTGTCAGTCTCAGCTAGCAAATAATGAATAGAACTGTCCAGCATCTTACAGGGTGTGTAGTGATAGGACAAGAGCTAATGGCTTAAAATGGAAGGAGGGTAGTGTTATATTAGACAAACCCAAGAAATTTTCTAATGTGAGTATGGTGAAGCCCTCGAACAGGTTTTCCAGAGAAACTGTGGATGCTTCATTCATGGAAGTGTTCAAGGCCAGGTTGCACAGGGCTCTGAGCAAACAGGTGTAGTGGAAGGTTTCCCTGCCCATGGCAGGGTGGTTCAAACAAGATATCTTTAAGGTCCCTTCCAACACAAACAATTCTATGATTCTATCTCAACTCCTTCCTTCCTTCCTTCCTTCCTTCC
>VZRN01005941.1:114037-180838 GCA_013397935.1 Dasyornis broadbenti | reverse complement strand
CCTTCCTTCTGCACCTTCCTTCTGCACCTTCCTTCTGCACCTTCCTTCTGCACCTTCCTTCTGCACCTTCCTTCCTTCTGCACCTTCCTTCCTTCTGCACCTTCCTTCCTTCTGCACCTTCCTTCCTTCTGCACCTTCCTTCCGCACCTTCCTTCCGCACCTTCCGCACCTTCCTTCCGCACCTTCCTCACCTTCCGCACCTTCCTCTCTTCTCACAACTTCTCACAACTTCTCGATCTTCTACATTAAGTAATTGTTGCTTTGCATTTCTCTTAAATATTTAAATAACCTCAATTTGATATTTTATGTTTAGATTTGGGGTGATGCTGTTGAAGCCCACCCTCATGTGGAGAGCCTGACAGTGAGATGGCTGTGTTATTATGTGTTGCAGAGACCTGGAGGATTTATTTCTCTCCTGTGGAAAAGATTTTGAATAACCATAGCAACAGTAAAACCTGCTGTGAATCTTACAGCACGAAGTGTTGCTGATATCTGCTTCTGGGGATCAAGGTCCCTGTCCCAGCTCTACCAGGTTGATACTAGAGAGATCAATGTAAAAACCAGTGAACAATTTCTGACAGATGTCTTTTAATGCAATTTTCTTCTGTTCTCACTTTCTCTGATTGTTCAAGCACTGGCTAGGGATTTTTTTTTTTTTTATGACTTGTTTAAAATAAATCAGTGTGAAATGTTTAATTTTTAATATTGGGTATTCAAAGCAAACCACACAAATGCTTGAAGAAGTGTGTGTATTTTGTGAAGAGTGAAAAAGGACATCCAAGTAATATAAAACAGCTTGTCTGGCTTAATTAGATCCCCTTCAGGGAGTTCAGTGGGAATGTTACTGACCTGGTGAAAAAGAAAAAAATTCACATGTGTGCTAAGGTTAGGGTTAGGTACTCTTTTAGCCTACAAGAAGCACAAAAAGTTGTGGTATAACTCCTGTCTTTTTGACTGTGAGGTAAGTTGAGGTCTCCTCATTTGCTTTGAGCTGTGAGCCTGTATCTGAACAGCCAGTGGGACTCAGGTGCTGTGTGGTCGTTTAAGTCTGAACTGACTCTGTATATTTAGATCATTATTCTTATTATTTTAGCTCCCCAGCCACCTTGTTTCAGGCTCACCCTCACAGGTGAGAGTAAGGTCTGCATTGATTTACAGGCTTGTGAATTCAAATGATGTCTGTTGCTTGTCTTGTGGCTTCAGCTGAGTTTCTCTGGTGTAAAACGTACATGACTGAATTCAAGAATTGTTCGTTGGTTGTGTTCTAGCAGAATTTTTTTACTTTTAAAATGTCTAATTCTATATTCTGTATAGACTGAAGTCTTGTGACAGGTGCTGCCTGCCTGCCCTCCAAACCAGCAATATCATGTCATCACATTCCTTTGGCAGGATTCTGTTTGCTCAGGTTTTGTTGAGCATATATATGTGCAGCCTCTGCTTCTGGCCCAGCTTGCCTTTGCTTGATTCAGTACATAGTCATTGCAAGCTCAGGTCTGCCAGCAAAGCCCTGGCAGAGGGGCCAGAGTGAATGCTGAGAACTAAAAATACATAGCTATGACTATTAATGTGTTAGAAATGATCCTACTAGCAAAGAAAGCTTTCACTAAGTTGTTGAAAAGTCTTGTTTGCCTGACTGCCATATAAACAAAGCAAAACATACTAACCCCCTTGTGAAGGATAGGTACTCCCTCTAACAGGCCTTTGGTCAAGTGCTTGCACACAACAACAGGAATTCCTTTAAAGCATACAAATAGCCAGAACAGATGGGTTTGGGTATAGGAAAGGCTTGTGTGCCACGAAATGTGGAATACTGGTGTATATTACAACATGGAAGGACATGCATGACAGGACAAGAGGCAATGGGCACAAACTGAAACACAGGAGGTTCCATCTGCAAATCAGGAAATAATTTTTTTACAGTAAGGGTGATGAAGCATTTAAAGAGAATGCCCAGTCCTGGGCAACCAGCTCTAAGGGGCACTGCTTGAGCAGCAGTGGGCTTGAAGCAGATGACTTCCAGAGATCCTGTCCAACTTCAACCATTCCATGATCCTGTGTTGATAAACCCTTCGTGACCTGTAATTGGTGACACCATGAGAAGAAAATCTGAGTCTGGCATGTGGCTTCTGGTGTTTGCAAGTCTGTCATTTCTGTAGGAGGCAGAGACAAAAATTCAATATTCCTTGCTGTATTTCAACTTGCAAGCCTCTTAGCCTTTCTTCAGCCGTTCCAGCTATATGAATATTTCCTTTACTATGATACTCTGAACCTCATCAGAGGGCTGTGTGAAGTGTCTGGAGATCTGCAGATTACAGGCAGTATGAGAGTCACTGTTCTGTATTATGTTGTACCAAGAGTTTTCATGCTGGTGGAACTGGTATGTGGGCATTAACTTGCAGCCACAAAAGTATTTCTTTTTGGCTTGTGTTATCCATTTTCATGTCAGACAAACAAACAAAAAAGTGCCAGTGTGACAGAGCAGAAAAGCCTGTTTTCCACAAAGGTTTTGAAAAGAAGCACTGTTACTCTGCTGAGAATTTTAATTGGAGTTTTATCTGCCCGACTTTTCGGTTTTAAAATGCAGATCTGTGCTTGTCTGCATACTTGCTTACGCTCCAAACTTCATCACCTCGCAGTGACACAGAGAAGAGTGGCTGGGAATCCAGCACATCCCCCTCTTTCTGCCGGCTGAGGCGCTGGGTGAGGGTTCCAGCTGCCACCAGAGAGCACTGTCACTTTACGTTTACAGGGCAGGTGCCGGTGCTGCTGCTGGTGCAGGCTTTCCCTTCGGTCTGGCAGCGGCAGGAAGGCTCTTAAAGGAGACCCTGAGTAGGAAGGCTCTGTGCCATCTTTACCTCTGTTCTGTGCCGTGAATCCGCACTGACAGGGTCTGTCAGGAAAGGAGCAGCTCTGCCTTGGCAAAGGCAGCCGGCTGCTGGCACAGCCCTGTGCACCGGGCTTGAACCTGGGGTGTACTGCCCCAAACCAGGGAGTTTTGACACCCTGCTCCCTCTTCTCTACAAGGTGTTTTTTACTCAAACCAACTTCATTTACACGTGAAACAAATGTTCCTTATTTGTCATTAACTCAAAATCGTATTGCTTCTGTTTCAGACCTGAAGAAGGACTTGTGTTTCTTCTGCCTTTATTTTGCACACAAATATAGCCTCACTTGCATCCTGCAGCACAGCTACTGATGCTTTGAGTCCTTGAACAACTCAGGAGCACAGCACTACTGAGGTTTTCAGTGATCATTCATGTGGTTTGCAAGCACCTTGTGTGCCTGAAACCAGTGCACCATGCAGGCCTAATAATTACTTTGAAATTGGATGTGTCCTTTTTTAAGAATAGCAAAGAACTCTGTAGATAGTAAAGCTACCTGTCCCTGAAGTAAATATACCTGCAGATGTGAAGACAGCATTTAGTTCTCCTTCTGGGGAGGCTGCCAGACTAAATTACAGTCATCCTTAGAGTTATCCCAATTGCTGTGGGATATTCACTGCTAAAAGAAAGTAGTTAGGGGTCGCAAGAACATTGCATCAGAGAGATGTCCATTTTCTGACTGAGTCTTTGTCGTAGTTACAGACATGTTGAAGGGCTTCCTTCATCTCTTCAGGAGAGGCTAGCAAGGGGCTGCAGAGGAAGGATTCCTCAGTTCTCCTCCCTGGGAGGAGAAAAATGTTGATGGGAATGTGATAGAGGGGTGATCTGGCTGACTGTATCCTCCTTTTTCTGCAGTAATTTGGGTACTATTTCTGAGCAATACTGTCTCAGGTTCTCTAAGCAGTGACCTACTGCCTTGTGGAGATGAGGTGCTGTCAAAGGTATCATTTCAGAGCTGGTGCATTCTTGGACAGCATCTCTTAGCTTGGATAGCATAACATCACAATAGGAAATGCAGTTCCTATGGATGGAAACACCCAAGATACAGTCACCAGGGAATAGCATGAGGTGGTATCCTAATGCTGCTGCTCATTCTGTAATGTATAGGTTAAAAGAGACAGTCTGTGGTGAGACGATAGGCCTGGGTCAGATGGAAGAGAATTTTTCTTTAAGTAAGTCCTGTGAGTTGAGACTGCATCCTCTTGTTTCCTACAGCCCTCCCTTTCATATAACTCCAGGGCCAAATCCCACTTAATTTATAGGCTCTGACAAGATCTTAGAGCAAGAATGATAGCATGGTTGCAGAGCACAGGCTATCATTTAGTATATAAAGTGCCAATTTTCTGACAAAGTGTATAATCTAATATAGTGTTGTACAGTGTCTGTGTTTGATAGGGAAGCTCTGTAAGTCACCTCAGATTAAGAAGGGAAGAGTTTAAACTGTTATATGGGTAATGACAAGAAGGAAAGCAAACAGTTCAGGCACAGATCTCCATTCTCTCCCCCAACAGAGATTAAACAAGACAGGAAAATACAGTCTGCCTGAAATCTGACGTACATTTTTTATGCTGTCTGATATCAGTGCATAGTTCCTGTTTGCTTCCCCATCCCCAGGGCTGAGAGAACTTTACTAGCAGGCACAGTTCACATATCCCCACAAAATGTTTTGAGAGAAATTCTTTCTGTTTTGCAGTGTCCCTTGATGGCAGGATTGAAAATAGCTTTATCCAAATCAGTAAAAGTCTTAATATTTTACTGTGAGGATATCATATGAGGTGGATTTCTCCTGCTGGCTAAGCTAAGGATCTGTCCCTTCAGGACTTGCTAGGCTCTGATGACAAAAAGGCATATTGGAAAAAAGACATGAAAAATTATTACAGATTGACTGCAGGCTGAGTCCCAAACATGAAAAAAGCTTAAAATCCCACTACAGGATTTGAGAACTCTCAAAAAATTTAGGTGATTTGGGTGTAGAGGAGAGGTTGAGATTTGCTCTGAGTAATTTACTCATTTCAGGGTCTGAAGCAGTGGCACAGGGTAGGTGGTGGCCTGTCACAAGCGGTGTGCCCAAAGGTTCAGTACTGGGCCCTGTATTGTTTAACTTGTTCATTAATGACTTAGGCAAGCAAGTTTGCTGACGGCGCAAAGCTGGGAGGAGTGGCTGATACCCCGGAGTGCTGTGCAGCCCTTCGCAAGGACCTCAACAGGTTGGAGTGATGGGCAGAGAAGAATTGTCTGAAATTCAACAAAGGCAAATGCAGGGTCCTGCACCTGGGGAAGATTAACCCCGGGCACCAGCACAGGCTGGGGGCTGACCTGCGGGGAAGCAGCTCGGTAGAGAAGGGTCTAGGGGTCATGGTGGCCCACCAGCTCTCCATGAGCCAGCAGTGTGCCCTTGCTTGTGGATTATTGTGCTGGTGACCAAGCACTGGAACAGATTGTCCAGAGAAGTTGTGGAGTGTCCCTCACTGGAGATACTCAAGAACGGTTTGGATACAATGCTGTGCACTGTGCTCTAGGATGACCCTGCTTGAGCAGGGGGGTTGGACAAGATGACCAGTTGTGGTCCCTTCCAGCCTGATCCATTCTGTGATTCTGTGTTATATATTACTTGCAAGCTTAAATTAGGATCCTTAGCTTTCTATATAGTCATTAAAGCACAGAGCACCGGCTGAAGAAGGTAGAAAGCCCAAGATTGGCTTATGTGGAGCTGATGTGGACTGGAAACTGGAACAGGCACTAACTAACTCAAGCATTGCAAATAAATTTGATGATTAGGTGGGCAAAAAGCTTCTTTCCATTGTGGTATTTACCTATAATATCATGAAGTTCAGCCTGGAGGATGTCCTGAAATTTGATTCTCCTCTGCAGTTATTTACAAACTTTGGTAGAGCATGTGTTGAATTGCTGAGCCACTACACATAGTAAACAATATGTATAGTTTCAAAGGACAGTGACCATCTATTTGCCCAAGGAGACAAGCTAATAATCTTTTGGTATCACTACATTTCCCTGGGATCTCAGACTGAAATAACTTACTCTCATTAATAATAAATTAGCCAAGCTGGGGAAGCTGAGTGTGAGGTAGGTCATGGAAAATCTGAGTGCCTTGTTTTGCAGTTGGAGAATGACATAGGTAAATTTAAGCCAAGACTTTCAAATAAGGACACTAAGCTTTTATGGTTCCATTTTGGGTGCTCATCTTCACGTAATTCAGTGCCAGATTTTCAGGATTATTGATCATGTCCACTACAACAGAAGTTAAAGATATTCTCTCCAGAAATGCAGTGGCCATTCTGTCAGCTGAAATTGGTTGCATCTGAAACTGGAATTGACCTGTGTGAACCAAGCCCATAGGCTTTTATTTTAAAGTGAGACTGCAAAGACTGAGAGGAGTCAAAATCCCTGAAAAAAGTCTCTTTTACTTAGTGGCAGAGCTGTTTTTTCTAGCAATACTAAAGATAAATATTTGAACAGTAACAAGCAATTCCACAGTATACCAGATTAAGATCTCTTGGATTTTCATCTCTTGTGACTTTATTGAAGTATCTTTCACTTACTCTTCAAACCAGAAAACCCTTTCAAGATACTCTGGGAAGCTGAATCTTGCATCTATATTTTCAAAATTCAGTCTTTCAATAGTTCTACATGAAGCTGCCAAAGTACATATGTAATAGGTCTCCATTGAAATAAGAGGTTTTAATCTTCTTCACAAAGCTGATGAAAATATTTCCTGTTAAGTTATTCCACAATGGTAGGTAATTTAGAATAAAAACAGATGAGTTTACTATGGAAGATACTATTTAGGAAAGAACAAGAGCTGATTCTTGGGAGGGTATACCACCATCACTTTCAAGAATTGCATATAAGATGCCAAACTGAAGGGGTCTTAGCTCTTTCTGACTTACCATTAAGACTTGAAGATGAATGATGAAGCTTAAGACCAGGACACCACATTTTATACAGTGGAGTTACCAGGCAAGAACTTGTTTTATTTTTTCTCTTTTGAAAGCAAAATAATATTGAAAATTCCTCCTTGATAAGCAGTTGGCAAGCAAAAGAATATTTTTTGTTGTTTCTACATGATTTTTTTTTACAATTATTACACTAGAAGGAGTTACAAAATCTCTGCTGTGAACTGAGACCTTTTTTTCAAAAGCATGACAATTTTCATACAAAATTATCTCAAGATCAAGACAGTTCTATTAAGAATCACCTTTGAGTTGCAGAGTCTCATGATTGATGGAAGATATACACTTTCTCATTCTAAAGAGATAATGGTAAATTTATGCCCTTCAATTACTGTCTGTCTAATTCATATTTCAGTTTATTCTGTCATAGACAGCCTTTCCTTTCTACAGGGTGCAAAATACAGATTCAGATTTGTGGTCCCTCAAAAGGAGAGGACAGATGGGATTCAGATTCAGCATTTGAGGAAAACATACAAAGTGTGAGATACTGGAATACATTTTTGAACCCTCCACTAATTCAGAAGCATTGAGATGGAGAAGAATCTTCATGAGAATTTTTTTTTTTTTGAGGCAAGAAGAAACAAATTTCCTTGTTTTACCTGCTTCTTTCTTTCTGATTACTTAGGCTGTGAAATCAGTTGACAGTTATGAGTCAATTCCTATGGATTAAAGTAAATTCTGCTTCTGCCTTGCTTTCACTCCAAGGTTAAGGGGGTAGTAGGACACTATTTTTCACTATCCCATCTGTAGCCTACATCTACAGTTCTCCTGTGGGGATGTGTGAGGATCAGTATTGAATGCAAGCTACTTGAATTTTTTTGCAGTCTTCTAGCAGTAAATATGAAATCCTTGATAATTTCAAATTTAAAGATTTAAGAGATAAAAGTTCAAATAAGCTAGATCAGAAGCTTCTGTCCAGAAAACTGAAAGCATGCAGCAGTTACAGAATCAGACTCTGTTCCCAGGAATGTAGTGACATGGGAAAAGACATAGGGTTAGACCTGAAAAACAATGTAACATGAGACTACCAGTACACTCCTATGGGGAAAATCAAACCAAACAGCAAAAATGCTCCATCCCTAGAAATTTAAGGAAGAGTAACAAGTAGGATTAAAGAGGGATTTACTCTGTACACAGTGTAGCAAGAGCCAATAGTAGAATATTGAGTCTAGCCAAAGTGTCTACATTTTAAGGGGAGCATTTTAAAAATAATTGAAGTGCTAGAGAAAAATGTTATACCATAAGCCTTAAGAGGTTTTCCTAAAGGAGTGACTTGATTGTAGCATGGAAGTGCCTTCCTGAGAAGAAAATGCCTGGTAGTGAACAGTTCTTTAATCTCGTGGAGGAAAACATGAGTCAGAAGTATAAACTGAAGCTGGGAGGAAAAAAAAAAATCAAATCAAATCACATATAAACAAAAGATCTAAGCAGAAGGAAAACTTAACCAAGAACTACGTGGTGGATTCTCTGTTCCTTGATGCCTCAAAAGCAAGACTATATTCCTTCCTGGATGATTCTTTAGCAAAATGTGATTTAGTTAAAGAAAAACTGTTGGGATCCACTCCAGCCCAGCTCAATATAAAACCAGAAGTAACAAGGTATATTTGCTTAACTGGAAACTAAACACCCTAGAAACACCAGAACAACCAGGTCAAAGGTTCTGTTTTGGTAAAAACACAAAAGAGTAGTCACGTATTTTATCTCAAAAATCCCTGCTTATACTTAACTAGTAAAAAAAAAAAGAATAAATCCCCAAAACCAATAAATAAATGGTTAAATAATCTAGAGGTTTTTCCAGTTCCCATATTCCAAGCTGTCTTGTTGTACCAAACATGATGAAACATGACTGGTTTGAATTTGTTGATTTCAAATTCTGTCCAGCTGCATCCAATACAGTTAAGCAAACTCATTTGAATGACTGGTCCAGCGTTGTTTCTAAGTTGTGGTTGGGATAAATCACTGGTATCCAGTGCCTGGTAATTCTAAACAACATGCCCTCTGTGGAGTAATGAACATAGATCTGGTTGCTCCAAAACTTTCATTGCGTTTCCCATTCTCTATACCTACTTCAGATTCTCATGCTCCTGTGGATCATCAAACCATTTCCTTGAGAGATTTGCAATACTTTTATTTTTTTTAGGTTGTTCATCTCTAACATTTAACATCTCTAACAAGTGGTAATAATTTCCTTCTAGCTTCAGCTAGTGTATCATGAAGAAAAAAATAGAGGTGTACTTTTAAAGCTAAAGAAAACAAACAAACTGAATAAGGAAATTACTCTAAAATGTTCTCATTTATCACACTCTAAAGAAAAGTGAGTTGTCTGCCAGGGGATGTGGTCTTTTACCGTGAAGAATTTCAGCTGTTTCTACTGCAATTTATATATTCCTTGGTCTGATTTCTGAGATAATAAGACTAAACTCATGCATTTGTCTTTGAACAAGACTATTGCTGTACTTTTCATGGAAAACACTGGGGTTTTGTAACTGGATTTTCAGCTTGCCTCTACTTGTACGAAATGCTTTTTCTGTATCAGCACTTTGCCTGCTTTCTCTGATCTCAGATAGAAGTGGAAGTTCAACCACTCAACACACCTTCAAGATGTGCCTGTGCTGTTCTAGTGTTCCTGACAAAACAGGCCAGCTGGCTAATTAATTAAGGATGAGACACTTGGTGATGTGCACCTGGAAATCATTAGATGCCTGGAGGTTACATGTTCATGAGTCCTCCCTTGGAATTTGGAGGTTATCTGTTTGTTTCCCTGGATTTCTGCTGGTAAAGTTCGAAGAAAGTGATCTGAGAAGCTGAAAAATAATTCTTTGCTAGGTGCAATTAGTTGTATTTGTTGGTAAAAGGAATGCAGATTAGAAGTTGACAGGGAATGAAAGTGAATAGAGCAGCCTGGGTCATTGTATGTGGTCAAATTTATTCTGCAAAATAACTTCTCCTGTGGAAATTAAATAAATAGTAATAAAAATGAATTAAGTTTTTTTTCTTGTCATTCACTCAAAAAACGGAGAGAAAAGGTCTATGTGCCATGATACTTGATACCACTCATGGCCTCCTAACAGAGACAGAGAGTGAGTTACTCCCAGGCTGTCAGCTTTTGACCTTTCTTTTCTATTCTTATGCGCAGCAACCATATGTTTTTCCACAGTGTAAGATCAGATATGTTGCCTCATCACAATTTGTGGCTGAAAAATTATGACACTGACACACAGATAATCCAGTAAAACTCTTCTGTTGGTCAGAAAATGCTTAATCTCTGAAATAAACATTTCTGGAAGAAGTTACCTGATTTGGTGAAAATTGTGATGAGAAGTTTTTCAGGTCTCAAATGATACTTGTAACTAACAATAAGGATAAGAAGAAGCAACTTTAAAATAATATGTCAGTCTGGGTATACAGGTACAGGAAGAATGTTCATCTTATATGTAGTGCAAATGTAATTTTTAATTTTTTTTTAAGAGAGCAGGTATTTTTCATCTACTAATAGTGTTTTCCTGCTGGACTTAGGTAATAGGAATCTGTCTCGGAGTCCAAGATTTCTGAGCTGCATTCCACAGAGCAAGAAATTCGGCAGAAAATTTTAAAGACATTAGTGAATAGTCAGTTATGGAGGTCAACATGGCTCCTTCCCTTCTGCTCTGCTATAGTCCGGCACAGCTCAATGTACTGAAACATTTCGTTGAATTAACTAATTTGTGTTGGATCTTCAATATATGATTCAGCGCAGCTGAACAAGCTCCTAAAAGACAGCTGAGCCATGGTAAATCTTGCTTTTAGCCTGTGTCAGATCTGAGATCATTTAGCTTTTCCCACCATGAAATTAATGGCAATACAATACAAACATATGCTTCTATGGAGAAGAGCTTATTTTAGAGGCAGATTATAGTAACTTTTCCCTTTCTTTCTTTTTCTGTTAATACTGGTGGTTTAACAACATTTTTTGCCCTTTTTTTTCCAGAACTGTCTGCAGAGGTCTCCTGTTAGTTTCTGCTACCATCTGTTCTTCTCTTTCAACAGCACAAAACATCAAATAGACTATTTTTTAAAGCCATTGCCAATTTCACTGAAAGGAGTACATAAAAAAGATCAGAACAGAGTAACTGAGAAATTTACAAGAGGAAAAGTTACAAAATTATGGAGAGGCTGTTATGTTTGTTGACAACTTTAAATTAAAGCTCAGATATGCCTTTCCAAGTAGACAGTGGTCACTCCTATTCCCCCCCTTCAGCTGACACTCTGGGTCTTACTTGACTATAGTCAACAAAACACATTCCTTGGGTGCAGAGGAAGACTGAAAGATGGGAAGTAATTGAACATATATAAGATCAGATTCTTTTGGGTGACACCCGTTCAATATTCCCCAAGAAAAATGATATTGCCTTCTATATTTTTAATAACCCAAGAGAAGAAAGGCATGGATCATGAAATGCAAAGGCATTAGTACCAGACACAGCTAGAGTATCTGGTTTTCTTGCTGCTGTTTTCTTTTGCCCTCCTGGAACAAAGAAGAAATGAGACAGGCGTGTGACACCCAGACAAATACAAATTGCAGCCACAACAACTTGGTTGCATTCATTTTCTTTAAAAGTCTGCCTTTATTGTCTGCACTAATAATGTTAATTATTATTTAGTAAAAAAAAAGGTTCACCCCCTGGAAGGAGCAAATAATGAGAGACTGTACCCAAAGGGGATATTTAAAATCAATGCATTCATAGAGTAAAAACTATGTGGGGGGGTCACGGGGGAGGTCTGCATTTGGGATGCTGTCAATCTATCTGTGTCATATTGAATTATGTACATGCCATACACTGAGGGAGATTAAGGTTTATGATTTTACAAGGAAATAAGTCTATATAAGAAAAAAATTTATGCTATTCAACAAAGGGCCAGAGAATTTGAAATAAAAACAAATATTTAAATATTAAAGCCAAGCTGTGTAGGTAATAATGGGATAAAGAAGTAAAAGGCTGATGACAGTGACATCACCCAGAAAATGAGACTAAAACGTGTCACAGCTTTTCTGGACTTTTAAGACAGAGATGTCGGAGTGGGCGTGGTCAAAAAGACACAATTTCTCAATTTTTGTGGGATTAGAGATACTAAAAATGCCAACTCCAAACACTTTCCTGTAAGAATTTTACAGCCTCTGCTTCTTGTTTTTGCAGTGATTTGTATAATAGAAGAATGAAAAAAGGCTAAGTGAACTTGCCTGGTTGTGAAGATCAAGGCTAGTGAAAATTCACTGTGTTGGCCAGAAGGCAGTCTTTAATGGTAAGATTTACTGGGATAATGAAATAATTGCCCCAAAGGAACTGCTGCAGCAGACCCATTGCTTGTCCCATTTAAACAGGGCTTTCAGATGTACTAGGGAGTCTCCTGTAGAGAGCAATCCTGCTGGGGCCAGGGAAGCCATGATGTGCTGGCAGCCCTAATGCCCCTCCCCTGTTTCTAGAGTCTGCTACCCTGCTAAAGCCCTTTGTGCAGCCCAGTTGGTTTGGGAAAAAGTTTTGAGTAAATTTTCTTTTGTCATAACTAGCCTGGCCTCTTTTTGTGATCTTCCATTTAATTTCCTAAAAGCAGCTTCATTTTGACACTTTTAATTCATGGATTTCTTTAGTATCCTCATGTTCCATTGTTAATGCATACAGGGAATATATAGGCTTCCAGCACAGCTGGAGAAGAATAGTCCAGTACTATTTCTGTCTCTGTTAACGTTCCTTTGACATTGTGAGAAATTATGTAAAGAGCCCTAGGATTCTTATTTCTGTTGCCAACAGCCTACAAGACAGTTTGGACTGGGGTTTGGAAAGTTATGATTTGTGGTGCCACGCCATGCCAAAAGAGGTGGGAAACAACATTCACTGGCACCTGCATTTGGTCCAAGAGTTGAAGAGACTGGGTCATTATGTACAAACCATTTGTGTTACAGGCCTCAAGTAGCTGCTTATGCTTCACCTTATGTTTGGAAGAAATAAATAAATCCCCAGAAAGCCGAATGCTGTTAGAGGAGACAGTTATCTTCTTATGTCCTGACTGGGATCTGGCTAATAAAGTGCCTTCTTATTCCACTCAGTGCAAAACCATAAATGTCAGCAGATCTTTTCTACGAGGAATGTATCCCCGGCACAACAATGGAGGAAGCAAAAAAATGTGCTCTGTGTCACCGTGATGAGCACATTAGAAAATGCAGAGATAGAGAGCCTGTTAAATGCAGCCTCAGTCAAAGCAGGCTCACAGATTCATGGTGGTGGTTTAGCTCACTCAGACTGCTTCCTGCCATTCAGGAATATTCACGTAACTGGATGTCTGAAGAAAGGCTGCTCCCAAGATAGTCATTGCTATTGGGTTGAGAACCAGCCCAGCCCAAGCCCAGCAGAGAGGAGTCAAGCCGAGTTGAATACTGCTGACCACAGCTAAGTCCAGCAGTCTGGAAAGTGGGAGATGCAACATGGATGATCTGGCTTTTTGGGCGTTTGTCCATCATTGGTTTTCATTGTCTTAGGCCTGAGGATTGGGAATGTCAGCTGTGGAGAGCACCCACCATCTTGTCTTTGTCTCAGGAGACCATGTGGCACTAGCTATGGAGATCATCCGCTGTCTTGTCTCGGGAATAACCACATGCTGAGCTGCAGGAACATTGCCATCTTGTTTTTGCCTCAGTGGCCAGGCAGAACTAAGTCAAGGTGGTGAACACCTTTTGTGTGTAAAGCACCTTCTCTTTTGCATACTTTTGTTATTCATGTTGTTGCTGTTACTGTGCATTTCTCATTCTCCATTATTGTTTGCTTTCAGTAAATTGTTTCAATCCATAGTCTCTGCCTTTGTCCCTCTGACCAGACGGGGACAAAGAGAAGGAGAGTGTCTTACTTGGGGTTTACTTCCCAGCTGGTTTTAAACCACCACAAGATCACTAGCTGAAGTGCACGGAGTGTGTCAAGGAAGTTCTTGAGTGCTTTAATGATGCTAGGGTTTATTGTGTTGGCATTTTCTCCTCAGTTTGTATTAGCAGTTTGAAGATATATTTCAGTACTTTTTATTGGTAGGGTATTGAGTCTTGGCTGCAAGAATGAGGGTCACTATAGCCAGAAGCTGTAAAAGTCAATTTTGACTTAACATCAACCCTGCTGCTTTTGCTCTGGGACTCTGCTATCCTAGACACACATTTGTGGCAGATTGACTGGAGGGTTGTGAAGCAATTACAAGAGCACTTAAATACTTGGCCAAAGCTGCCAAACTCTCATTACTTTCCATCAAAACCAGAAACCCCAGGTGGGATGCCATGGGCTTGCAGGCAGGTGCCTTGTCTCACCCACATCTTCATGCCCAGTATCTGCAGTCCTGTACTTTTGTACAAGGCAAAAGCTCATTAAATACAATGTTGATTTTCTTTCTTTTATTGCTGGAATTTCTAATAACACTTAGTGACAGTAACAGCATCTTCAAGCTTGTGGGGAGGCTAGCATTCAGTGTTTCTGTGGATTTTCTCTTTTGACTATACACAGTGATTATCCAGGGGTATATTCAAGAATCATTTTTGGACAATTATATGGAAGAAAGCTGGCAGATAATGAATTGGCAAGTGTTTATATGTCTATCCTACATGACATATGCCCTTCATGGCTAACAGCTGTTTGAGATTCTTCTTGAACATGGGGACAGCTGCAGCACAGGCATATTCATTTAAAGTTTGCCGCTACAAAAGAATTTGGGTAGACACGATGTACAAGAGGAGTACAGGGGAAACTCTGTAAACACGAGCTCTTCAGTGAGCAGTGTATTTTCTCTTGTGAGATGAGAATGTGTTTGTGTTTAGAAAATTAATTATTAGCTGTAAGAGGCTTTTATGGCAACATTTACCACATTTGTGAGGCATACATGACTGCATAATTTCCCTGCTGACATGAAATAGTGCCTTCCCCTCTCTCTGCCACCACGCCCCATATGTATCTGTCTCCCACAGACACTTAACTAGGACTTTCACCATGAGGCGAACTCTAATGTTCTCGTGAGCCAAGGGATAATGAGAACGGACTAAGGCATTTATGTGTTCAAGACAGATAATAATTTCCTGCTGCTATATAAAAGGCAAAGGATCTAGTCAGAGCAGGAGACACTGATCCTCTGTCAGTGCTGTGTTATCCCAAATGACAGATACTTCCATCTGATGATGTGGATACATTAGTGACAGTTTCCCTGTGTCTTACATCTATTTTATTTGCTTGGGAAAATAGTGTTCATTCTCAAAATACTGTATTTGCATACATAATGCTACTGGTTCCCCCCAAATACAGTTTGGCTTTAAAACTTGCATATATTGTGCAGCTCTCTTGTCAGGCTTGGTAGCAACCCAAGAATATGGTTGTTACTCATGCACAGTGACTGTAAAAACAAACAAAAAAGAAACACTGGGTAAAAATCCTGGATTAGAAAGATGTGCTGGTCTTATTCATTTAGAAGTCTCAAGTGCTAAAGCCTGGCTCATGGACTGTCATCTGTTAATTTGCTACATGTATCTCTGAGTGCCTTACTTGTACTTTGAACAGTACAAAACTCCCTCATTGAGTCATTTCATTTTGGTACCTTAGTTGTCTGCAAAAAGACCCTGCAAGCAGACTTAAAAGCATAAAGTAAATATTTATTAGATAACACACCTGAGAGAGAGAGGATTCAGAGAACCACATGACAAAATTCTGGCAGGCTCACCACCTGATGAGTCTTTCCTGACAAAGCAGGCATGGATCAGGAGGAGAAGGGTTGATCTCTGCTGCTCCTTCAAGTCAATCCTCTGTGATGATGAGGTGGCATTTCCCTGGTTTTTCCCTTAAAATTCTGTGCCTTTCCACCTTGGTGTTTTTTTTTCTTGAATCTCTGAGCTACCTGCAGTCCCTGGCCCAACAATCCTAACTTTGTAATTTTCCCTTTCTTATCTTTATGATCTCTGTTCTGATGACTTTCTCACAGTTGTTTTCCAGAGGTGATTTCCTGAGAACTCCATGCCAAGATGACATAACTGTGTCAGATCAGAGATTGGTCTTAAATCCTTGGAGAACAAAGCTCCCTCCCTTTCAGCCTCAAACAGGCTGAAAGTTTGTATATGTTTGAGATAAGATGGGATAAGTTCTTGCAAGAGGAATCCATTGAGAATCATTGTATTCTCAGAAGCTATATTTGGCTTCAGAGGTCTCTCAGTCTCACATTACAAAAAGCTTGCAAGAGGCACTGAGGAAATCACATTCGCTGCATTCTTATACTCCTCCCTAGGTATTAGCAGAGAGTGACCTTTCATCTGATGTAGCATGACTACTCTTACATATTTGTGTACAGTTATGATTGCTCTGGGATAGAATAAGGACTGGTTTTGAATGTCCATTGCTGAAAAAGCAGTCCTTATTTGCTAATGATCAACATGAGAATGCTGTAGTGTAGGGGGACAGCAGTTATTGTCTCTCTCTTTCCTTCTGTTTTCACTCCATTGCTCCGGAGGTCACTAGTTCAGGTTTCCTCATTTTTCTACTTCATGTTCATGGATATTTGGGAGGTGAGAGGGTGGTCCTTAACATGTGGATTTTCTAAACTCACCATGAACACAGACTGGACCCATCTCCTTTCCTCTGCCCACCTTGGCACTCTCATTCTCCCAGATGAACATGGAAGGAAAAATCCAAATTGTAAAGGAAAATGTGGGAGACTATTTTGTGGAAAGCACCTGGTTGTCAGTGGAGTATAACCTTTGTATAGAATGAAACCATTCTTTTGAAAGTGTGTATGGTCCTGATCTTGATTTTGTAATCCATGAAAATCTGGTCTAGCATTTCCCTACTTCCTTTCCTTCCATTAGTAAGCCCTCCATTTTCTTTCACATGTGTTCCCCATGTACAAATACAACTCATTGTAGAGATCCCTTGAGATCCTAGTGTAAACCTTTAAAAAATGACAAAATAGGCCACAAACAGAACTGTGAACCCTGTCGCTTATGATGTCCTGCTTTTTAGTTATCTGCAACCTGGTTAAAATTCAGTAGAAAGATAACTCCAAAAAGTACTGAGAAATTTCAGTTTCAGTGAACTTGATGAAAAACTTCACATTCCCAGTCTCAGTAAAAGCGTTAATACTTCTCTTTCTCTTTTCTCAGATTCACAGTACTAGTTATAGTCCTAACTATTGCCCACAGAGTAGGTTTTCCAGGGTGAACAGAAAAAGAGAATGCAGAAATATGAGGCAGGGTGTGACTCTGTAAGTAAATTACCAGGAGACCACAGGTAAGTATCAAAAGAAAGGTCATCAGCACTTCCAATGTTTGCCACTGTTTTCACTTTGATAATCATAAACATAATAATGACAATTTGATAATCCTACTATTTAGTTAAACTTCAGTGAAGACACAAGGTACCCCCAGGCTTGTAGCTCTGTCACACATCTATTGGTCCTACATTGCCCTCCCTGTGTCTTACGGTGGGTTTAAGCTGCACAGGAAATCTGGCAGCAAGGGTGGGTCTCCCCACCACCATACATTTTGTCTGTTGCCTCTGAGAGAAGCTGTGAATTCTCATGAGCTGTGTCAGCTGGGGCAGAAAATTCAGGGGAAAATGGAAGTGTTTTTCTGCAAAGATGTTTGTGGTGCTGTTAATAGTTCCTTGTGACAGAGGAATATGACTTGTGAGTGTAGAGGAGTTTATATTATCTTGAAGTTATGGGTCCAGGTCCGGAACTCTGAAAAGCCATGAGAGAGAAGCATGCTTTCCTGGTGACAAGGACACAGCCTTGGTTCTCACCACAAGAAACACCTGGCTGCCAATGGAGACAATAGCTGTGGTTGTCAGAGTTCTCGTGAATGTTTGCAGATGGGCTCTGATGTTCTAGGATGTACAATGGGGCAGGTGATGGGGCCAGTGTCTGATGGTGCGTTGTTCTCCTCTCATTAGGCCAAATTCCAGGCTGATGTTTCTTTACATCACCAGAAAAATGTGAGGATATGTACTTCAATCAATTTGTGAGCTATTCAGATTCTGTGGTGGAGCAGGTCTGAAACAGCTTAGTCAGTGCCATTTGTGGCTAACATGGTAGCATGTATCAGGGTCACGGTATTCCTGCATGAGCAAAGAAGTCTTACAGCCCAGTGTTGCATATATGCACATTCTGTAACTATGGGGAAATACCTGGAAAGATGGGCTACTGACGTAAAGCTGAGTCTTGTGCTTCCCAGTGCCTTGTGGCAAGAGGACTATATGTTATCTGCCATTGTTTTACCAGCTCACTTGAGGGGGAAAAAAAAGAAAAATGGAATGGAATGGAATGGAACGGAACGGAACAGAACAGAACAGAATAGAATAGAATAGAATAGAATAGAATAGAATAGAATAGAATAGAATAGAATAGAATAGAATAGAATAGAATAGAATAGAACAGAACAGAACAGAACAGAACAGAACAGGGTATTTCAGTTGTAAGGAATCCTCTATGATGCTCTTGCTACCACGTCATTACTATTGGCAGGTGTCACAGTTCATGTGCAGGCCAAAGTGTGACGTTACTACTCCATGTAGGGGACCACCTACAATTTCACAGCTAAGATAAAAGTCTAACAGAAAGCAGGCTCTGTTATTAAATCTCTGACACCTTTTACAGACAACCGTTGCTAGAACACCTGGAAAGCAAGTTTCTTTCAAGTACTTATGCTCATCTTTTTCAGATGGAAACCAGAAGGTTTGAAAATCACACATGAGCTTTGCACTTGTGAGTGACTGGGAAGTTTGAAGTCACCTGTCTTGGATGGAACTCATTAGCACTTTCACGTTACTGTTATTCAAGGACTCTTGTTAGTACTTCATGGTGCATGGGCCCAAAGAGAGTTAAGCTGCCTTTCTTAGAGCTGTATTGTTTCTGCCATGCTTTTCTGCCTCTTCACTAGACTGGATGTTCTGCAATTAAAAAGCATACGCTAAGCAGATGTGTCGAAAAAGATGACCACATTTTTCTTGCTTAGAGCCACATTGTTGGTGTTTACAACAGGAAAGTCAGTGGCCTTAGTTTAGAAATGAAAGACTGGATACATGGGTTTGAAGACGTCTGTATCTTAGATTCATACACTGAGCACTTAACTGTTGTTGACGCAGGCCTCTTCATTTCCAGCATGGACTTGTTGAGCTTGGTGTAATGTGGGATTTTGAAGTATGAGGTGGTTTGCAGATGTATGTTATATATGACATCTGAGGTCAGTGTGTGTAATAGTCTCCATTGGTATGTTTGGCCCTGGATATGCTTTCCTGCTTCCCACTGCTGTGTTGATCTTACATTTTATGGCCTGATTTGTCTGTCCTGGATTTCCATCTTCCATTATGGGACTTTTTCTCTCCCTGTATAGTATTTCAACCTTTTTTCAGTTCAGCAAACAGTTTGTTCCCCCCTCTGTCCTTCAAATAAAGTTTTCTTTGGCAATCTCTGTTAGGATAAATTCAATAACTATTTAACTCAGAAGGATCCCTGAGGAGGAAGCCAAGAGTCAAACGCTACAATTATTCACATTTTGGTGAGAGGAATCAGACTTCTCAGGAATCATTTCAAACAAAGCGCTAACAGTTTATTCCTGCTGGGTGGAAGCAGGAAGTGTGCTGGAGGGAACCTGACAGCCTCCTGAGCACCATCAGGAAGCATAAAATGGATGGGCAAGCAGAGGAAGAGAGAGAGGCATTAACAAAGAAAAATGTCTCATTTCCTCTTGAGTCTAATTGGAAAAATATGTTACTGGTTGTGGCAGTGGTAATTTCTCAAGGTGGCAATATTTGCAGTCTGTCCTGGCGTGGGGCCGGCCACAGGTTGGATCTCTACCTGAAATGTCTGGGATTAGTGCTAACTATAGCCGTTTGTTTACAGTATAAATGGACACACACATATATGTGTATGTGTGTATATATATATATAAACTCACCAACATATTCATATGTAAGGAATAATTTTCCACTGAGGATTTATGCTTAATTTCTAGTAATTCTTGACTATACAAACATTTACAAAATAAAACATAGTAGAAGACATTTTTTTTTTTTTTAATTGAACTGTGCTTTAATTCACTGCCTGTTCTCTGTTCTCATCCCCACTTGAGGATAGCTTACTCCATGAAAATGTAGGGAGAGATGGAGAGAAGAGCAGAAGTGATATAGCCATACTGGTCACAATATTTTAAAATAAAAATAGAATGGCTTATAAATACTAATGCACGTTGTGGGTGAAAAATGGAAAGAGAAATATTTCCTTTTGACACATCAAGGCATGCTGACATCACCCACCCTCTGTAACCTTAATGCAATATTGATAAATCCGTTTATGTTTCCTTTATGAGCAGGGCCAGCCCAAATTCAGATGTTGCTCACCTGGGCTAATCTAATTCCACTGCTTGGTTGGCATCCTTTAATAGCCTCTGTGCCAACAAAAATGTATAGTGTAACTCCTCTCTGTCATAGCCTCTGGCCCTGAGATATCACCTTTCCTAGGCCAGGGAAGAGGCACAGGACAAGAGTCAGCTTGCGATTTCTGGGGCTGAAAGGGCATTTCCTATGAACTGGAGAATTTTCTGCTCATGGACATTTCATACAGCCCCTTTATGCTACCTCAGAATTTCAGGTCTCTTGCACAGGGTGGTGAATCGGAGGGACAGCTGAAGAGATGCAGGGCACGCACATTCTTGACCATGTGGTACCTGGAGAAAACAGTGCTGAAATTCTTAGATCTAATGCCTTAAAAAAGCTTCATTCAAAAATATTTAGTTTCACATCTCTTCAATTATATTTTCTGTGCAACTGATGATAAAAGCAAATTGTATAGTCCAAATGCAATGCAGAGGTTCTCTTCTGAATAAAGGGGTTGGCACCTGCCTTTCAGCAATCAGATTCAAAATATTCAACCACTCTGGATGTACTGAGTTATATTCTGTCATAATTTTCTTGGCTCTTCACCCTCCTGAAATAGACAAGTGAATCTCTCTGTAGTTTGCTGTGTACACGTCTTTTAAGCATAACATTTTAACAGGGATATAGAGTGAAACTGTGAAATGAAAGCATGAGTAGTGGGCTATGCCATATACCTAGGAATGTTAATATGTGGAGAGATTCTAAAATTACAGGTCTGGAGGTTTAACCTGTAGAGGTTTTACAGAGGCAGCAGTGTACTGAAAATTCACAAAGCACCTACCTGTATTCATAGCATGGTTTTGCTTTTATTAAAGAAGGAAAAGAGATTTCAAGAAGAGATCAAAAAGCAAGTCTTTGTTGCAAACTTCCCAAATGCACTTAGAAGCCAGCACCCTTTTAACACCTCTGTTCATAGCCCCTTTCAAAATTGAACATATGTGCAAATTAGAGAATAGTTTGCAATAATGAATCACTTCCCACTTTCCTCACCCTCTACTGGTAAATGTGAGCACATGACACTCAATTTAAAGCATGCAAATACACAAAAAGGTAATGAGTTCTTCAGGTATCCATAGACAAGCCTTATTGTATAATATTGTATAAAGTCAATATGGAAGAAAACCCAGAAAGAAGGTGTGAATAGCTCAGCAGCTGGAGAGTTAGCAAACTGAGACAATGAGATTTCACTTCTACACCCCAGTGGCTATTTCACACCATCTAGAACATCTACCTGGAGATGGAGGTAGAGCTCTCCTAGAGGCCAGTGATTAGGATGTTATCTTGGAAGAGTGTAGAAACTGTGTTCAAATTGTTGCTTGAAACCAGCAGACCATTGCCAGCTATGGATTCTACTTTGAATCTGAATACCAGAGGTCAATAATTTGTAAGCCATGGAACAATTTGTCTGTACTGTGCTCATTTTAAGGGCAAACTTCAAGGCACTTATTCAGATGAATTGTCTTAGTGATTGTAGTCTCCTTCTATCTGATATCTATTTCCCCTTCTTTCTCTGAATGGATGTTGTCCATTCTGTTCTCAGTTTTGCATATCATTTACACAACCATGTATTTTATATTTGCTCGGACGTGAAGACATTGATTCAGAGTCTTGCATTCCCTAGGATTCACTAGTCAAGTCTTTGCTTCTGCAGATGGCAACAATGAGGTCACTGTGCTGTGACCCTGGTTCAGCCACCCAGCAAACAGCCAGTTTGGGTGTGATGTGGGAAAGCTCTCATGGATGTTTGGAAGAGCTTGACATCTACAGATGCTTGGGCAAGCTGTACAGTTATTCTCTGTAGGCTGCAGAATTACTCTTTGCTCACCAAAGCAGTTGTCTGGATAGTAAATGCAGTGATTAAAATGGACAGAGAGGTGGAGAGACATGTTTGAGAGGGTCAGAGATATTTGCCTTCACAATTTCTTCTTCCTGTTTCTTTCTGTTACATGGTGAATCCCCCACGTGAACCATGCTCTCTCACAGAGACATCGCCTCTGCTCTGTGCTGATCCGTGCTGATCCTCCTGTTTAATGTGTTGACTGTTAGCCTGAAAACACTCTTTGTATATGAAAGAATATATTAAAAAAGAAGGAAAAAAAGGGGGAAAAAAGGTCAGTTTAGGGCAGATAAGAAAGGAAGGGAGTACATTGGTATTGTTGATTTTTTTTTTTAATATTTTATTTAAAAATTTCTACATTACTTATTTATACATTTCAATGTTAATTCTACCAGAGATTTCCTGGGCAGACTCCACTCTTGGGATTCTGTCTGGGTATCCTGTATGACACTTGCTAATGAGCCTGCCTGCTACAGGCAGCATACATGCACAGAATGACTGTTTCTGTTTAAGGGCAACATTTAGTGTGGGAGGTATGGGGAATGGCCATTATTCAAGCATACATAACATTTGTTGTTAATTTAATTTTCTCTCAACTATTGCACAGCAGAACAGTGGAAAATATGAGGACCTTCCTTGGGGTGGCTGTTGTTCTGATGCAAACGATATATAACATATAAACAATAAAAATAAAATCATGTCTCTTTTATCTCTAATATCAGTTGTTCCTTGTTCTGAAAAAAAAAAAAAGAAGGCAGGACAGTGACTATGGTGGTGAAGAAGGTTGTTTAATTTTTGCTAGCTAACTTAAGTTAGGTTGGAAAAAATAAGTTGTTTTTTTTCTCATATTACTCATAACTTTTTGCTTTTCTTTCCTTACGCAATTAAAATCCAGCACATCTAGAAGATGCACGAAACTGAATTCAAATGTAGCTGGCGAGACATCAGTGCATCACTTAGCTGGCTGTGAAAAGTAGCAGGGGCTCTGAGATCCTGTCAGTGTTTAAGAGGGCAAAGTGCTAAAAGAAAAATCAGTCAAATTCTCAGATTCATTATGACCCATAAACTGCCTGCCAGAAATTAAATGCCCGGTGGAAGTCAGCAGAGTGTGCTTGTGTGTGAGTGTGTGTGTGATGGAAGTCAGAAATACTGTGCACAGAGCGAGGGTACATTTACTCTCAGAAGCAGTCACTAACTGCAGAGGGGAAGGTCAGGGCCTTGGCTGCAGCCCTCCAGCATTTCCTTTCTGCACAGCTGGCACGGGCAGGCAAAGAGAGCACTCATACTGCTGTATACATCTTTGGATAGCAGTAATAGACACTGTCCTGCACCCAGGGGTTACTGCGTGAGCACAGCTGGGAAGATCTGCACAGCACTGAAATCTGGTCTCAGTTCACTGCTCCTGGTCAGTCGGATGTGTTACAAAAACATGTTATGCAGACCCTGTGTATAGAATATTTTCACAAGGAAACATTCATTTTGCATACCCTCTTATTCTCTGTCCAGAGTTTCCTAGAGCAAAGGGAGGGATGGGAGATCCCATCTCCACTACTGATCAGGCAGCTCAGCAAATGAATACTTTCCCTGACCCCTGTATAATTATCTCTATCTTGAGTCCTGGCCAGCATGACTCATCTTCATTTCAGTAAGGGGACAGGCTGGAACTGGGAATGGCAGAATTAATTTATCACGCTTTAATGGAGAGACAGTTCAGGAAGGGAGGGACTAATGAGGTACTTTACAAAGAAATTAGTAGGCTTCTATTACAGGGTGCTCTTCCATGAGGCAGCTGCAGTGATGACAGATGGCATCAGGCATGGCGCCCTGATCCCTCTTCTGCCTCTTTCTCTCTCCCTCAGGGGCCTCTCCTCCAGAGCACCATCTCCCCTGATTATTTCCCCTTTGCTGGAGTGATGAAGATGTCCAGCTCACGTATCTTCCTGAGCTCAAGGTATAAAGTAACTGGTGTGTTGCACATCTTAAGCAATAAAGAGTTCATAGGTGAGACCGTTGAGATACCTCCCACCCCTGAGGGCATAGGGAGAGGATTTTTCTTGTTTTTGCCTTGATTATGAAGAAGCAGGCCCAGGAGTCTCAGCAGTTCTGCTAACTCAGCATTCACTCAGGATCCATTTGCAACCACTCAAAGGTCATTATTGAAGGTTTGGTTCTGCAAGGCACTTAGAGAGGTAAGATATGTTTTCCCTCTTCATTCCAGGAAGCCCGTGAGAACACAGCTTATCTTAAGTAGGTGATTAAGGCTTGTTGCCTTTGAAAGTACAAGTAGGTGCTCCTTTTTTGCATTGAATCAGGTCAAAAGACTGGATTTCTTACAGTTGTAATAGTCTGAATACACCTCATTTAGGTATATTCAGACATTTTTACATAGAAAGGTGTTTTATGGTCTTTCGTGCAGATTTTTATCTCCAAATATTTTCTGAACCTTGCTTCAAATGTAAAAAAATGGAATGGAAAAAAGAGTTCTTATAACTATTGAAAACAGTAAAGTCACTTCAAACCTCACAGGTTTCAGATGTGGTACTCGAGTCTGATGCAGAAATTCCTCAAAGACAGTCAAACCCTCTTTGGTTTCAGCATTTATCTCCCATGTGCTCAGTTTATTTCATAGTGCATTACAGCATCACAGTTTATACTCTTTCCTACCCATCACGCATCATGCAGAGCTCTGCAGTGGTTAAGGTAAACAGATTTTTGTGTCTATAGACTGAGTAAACAACTGGTGACAAAATGACCTAATCATCTCTAAAGTCATTAGCTTCAACTCTGTATCAATCATTCCATATTGCTGGGATAATAATCCCTAATTAGGAGCTGCTCCTCATATTAGAACTATTTCTATTTAACTGCAGATATTTCCTGACCTTCTCTTTCCTGAGGAAAGGGAGATAACTCCTTTTCAAAGTCAACAGAGGACGACAGCCTGTCTTTGTAAGCACTTTGGGGCCATTTTCACCCCACCAAAAGGTCTCAGGTGCCCCTGGGAATGGCAGGTATTTTTACAAGGCTGGACAATCCTCTGGACAGGTTGGGCAGAGGGCGACTCCTACTGTAAATTGCCATTGCAAACACATCACTGCCTCTGGTACAAGCCAGAGGCTGGGCCGTCAGCATGTAGGGTTTCCTTGTGGTGGACTGCAGGAAGGCCAAACATCTTTTGCCTTAGGTCTTGAAGTAGATGGCACTCAGCTTGAGTTTGAAATGCAATCAGGCATTTCTTAAATATAGAACTTGGTACAGTCCACTGACAGTGTGTTTGGAATGATCAGATTTGCATTATTCTAAATTCTCATCTTTTTGTCTGTTGTCTCATTTCCTGCATTATCCTGGATAGCCATGCATTGATCATTGCTCATAGTTTTCTCCATTTCCCAAAGAGGATGAAATATATACTGTTTTTATTTTTTTGGCATATATATATATGTGTGTGCATTTTTAAATATGTCCAGTGAAAGAGAAAATTACTTTCTCTGACTGTCTCACTTTGATTTGTGTGTTTTGTTTGATTTTTTCCCCCCCAAAAGTACAAAATATATGTTAATTCCAAAGAGGTAACTTTTCTCTCTATCGAGATGCTGAAAGAAATGGGGCATTCTTATGATAGATGGTGCTGACTTCTTTCTCTTAAAACTTAAATACTTTTAAAATCAACATTGCTACGAAGGAAAAAGTACAACAGAGAAACCAAATAATGTGCCAGTGAGAACTGTCGTCACCACTTGCCACGTTCATCATTGATGTGGTGATGGTGGGGTTTCTGCCTTTGCAGACATTGAGTTTGCCCACAGGAAGTCCAAGGATAGAAATTGAAATTTTAGGCACCATTATTTCTTCAGTGAAGCATCCACAAACTTCTGTTTTTTATATTTTGACTATATGTATGTGAGTCTATGCATATATTTTTGTAGAATTTATATTCTTGTCTTCTGCATAAGCTGAGCTTCAGAAAATCTGCACTCCTCTACAAGTTTTGTCTCTTGAAAAAGAAATATTTAGAGACTGTGAAAAAAATCAATTCAGAAAGAAATAATTTGGGTCAAAGAGGTAACTTATAGGTGAATGGAAACAAATCATTATAGGAAAATTTATGGTTAATTTTGTTTTATTGGCACATATGTTCATCTTGCAATGCTGGTATATCAGGAGAATTAAAAATAATTTCAAACAGTTAACTTCTTGAAGACAATAATTTGACTTTTCACTTTGTTTTAATGAGCAAATGAGAAAGCTTTGGCTAGAGGAGATTGTTTCTTTTTTTTTCATGGGCATTTGCTAGCTCTGGACTCAACACACAGATATATTAGCCACTGCTAAGTGGTAACCTGAAACATAGGACTGAACAGGTTAATGAAAGAAATACGTTTCTTCACTCTGTTATCTTTGAAAAAGTAATTAAATATATTTGATTGTTCATACTTTTTCTGAAAGTGATTCCATCAGTAAATTTGCTTTGTTTCTTTGCAATGTTTTTCTTTGTCACTTTAATTTCTGTTATAACAATCTTGTGAGTTATAAGGAAATAGCACACTTTTGGAAAAAAATTAACACATTCCTCAATTGTTGTTATTACTTCAGTTAGAAAAGGAAAAAGGGGTTTTCAACTTGACCACTTATCTTTAACTCAAAAATCAATGAGATCAATTTGAAATAATAGCTTACTGTAAAAAAACTTGCAGATAAGTAGATAAAATGTTACAGAATTCCTGCTTAGCTGTTTGTTCAGATATTTAGATAATTTTGCAAGGCTTTTTGTTTGTTTTGTTTTGTTTTTCATTTATTTTCATTGTTGAATTAGAAACTCTGATTTGTGTTGTATTTTCATTAATAATGTGAAAATTCCATGATACCATGTTTATTTTTTTAGAAAAACTTCTGATACTTACTGTCTTCAAATGGACTGAAAGACTCCTAAGACTTTTTGGTTTTGTTTTTTTAATTGGGGTCTAAATAAACAGATTTTAAAAATGATCAATTAATATAACTTGGAAAACAGATTCTAACTAATTTTGAAAACCTGAAGTAAAGTTTGAGTCAGTTTCTATATAGACTGGCCTTACATATCAGATGACTTCTTATTTATCCAGTTCTTCTTATGGAGTCTACAAAACCACGAATTTTCTCTCATAATGGGACTCTTTTATCAAATCTCCGATGTTCGTTGTTGCTTTGTGAGCACACTTCATTTTGACAGTTAAGGTGTATATATGTCTGAGAGATGAAGTTTTGTGCACCTAAGCACAGCTGGCATCTCAGGAGGTTTGATGCTGAACTGGAACATGGAAGACATTTAGCATACTATTGAAAGTGGTGTAAAACCCCATGTTAAACAGAAAAACAAACTTGCTTAACGATACAAAAACAAAGGCCAAAATAATCTCTAGTTTAAGGAAATTCAATACATTCCACTCAATAAATGGATTCAAGAAAATTCAGCTTTTGCATGAAAACACCAAGACAATTAGGCTTAAAAACTCATCTTCTTCTCTATCAAGCCTTGTTTGATTTCAGTGCTGCACCAGATGTGAAGAGTGGCACAGTTCATTAAAATGTTTCCAGTGTCTTCAGTGGACTGTTCGAGCACTGCTTGGAGAGTAAAGGACTAGTGGAGAAAAAGCTCCCTTCTCTGGTTTAATTTTTAAAAGATGTAGTTCAGATGAGTTTTTCTGAGACATAAAAGGTTTAAAAAATTCTCCCTAGATGAATTAAATGCTTTTAAGTAATAGTCGTTCTTGGAATACAGCAATTGTCCCTGAAATTACTTTGATGAATATTGAATTGTATCTATTTTTACTTCATTGTTCAAAGCTTTTACAGCCCTGTTCAATATTTGTTCTTCTTATAGTGGTCTTTTGACATACTGAGATTTTGAATGTCACACCATGGCACAGGGTAGAACATTATAATTATTACATAGGGTTTAAGTTTGTATACTGACACGCTCAGCAGTGAGCCCACCCACACTTTTCACAGCTGCCCATCACCAGTGCTAATTACTTCTCTTCCTTTCTCTAGTGGACCAATCTGTTGTTCAATAACACTGGCCATTTCGATCTTAAAAAAAAAATAAAAAATTACTAAGTTTAATTTTTTGCATCATAGGAGGAGAAATTTATTTTAAATAAGAAAGTTTAACTTGCCTGGCTTCCTTATCCAGAACCTGAGCTTCAAGCATCTTCCATTCTGAGACCAAATTACCACTTCAGGGTAATTTGCTCAGGGGATCGGGCTTGCCAGCTTCCCACTGCAGAGATAGATGTGAAAGATCCCTGACTTCCCAGCACTGGTTTGTATCTGTCTCTGGATGCTCCTCCCAGAGTTTGTGCCCACATGGTTCCCAGTCTGTTCCCTAGGTGCAGCAGGGTTGGAAATGAAGGTGAACTTTGACTATGCCCCAGTGAGAGTCTAGGACTGCCTGGAAAATTGCAACACAGAATGTTTTGCTTTTTTCAGGCAATTGCTTATGGATTTTACTTCCCGTTCTCTCATTTTGGAAGCTAGAACATTCCGTCTGAAATGAGTAAATTATTTTTACAAGTTCAAAGCTTCCTGAAGAGTGGCACTTCTGACTTTCAATTACCTCCAGTCCTTGTTATATCATGTTTCTATAGATACATATGCCAGGTGATAGCTCTAATCTGTCATTTCTTTGATCATTCTGAGCTGTTTAAGCAGAGACTGATTTCAATATCTGATATTCAGTATTCCATAAAGCTGCTAGGCATGATTACCTGTTGTGAGCCAGGTCCTTGGTTTTGATGGAGTGAACAACAAAATACCTTAATGAGTAGGTTGTGCCACTCTTGCTTTTGCTAGTTACTTTACTCAGAAGCTTCCCCAGGAGGTCAGCTAGATTCTTATGATTCACTGCTGTTTAACTCATCAGGTTGATAGCATATTTTCTCTTCCAACGACTCAGGAAAGGGACTGAAATAAACATCTCTCTAATGCTTTTGCCTGTGAAGACTAAATGAACTTTTTCTGCAATGTCTTTATTTTCTGTGAATTATCCCTCTGTTTCCGTGAATTCAAAATTCTCTCTTTCTAAAAAGACTGAATAATAAGAACTAAACAATACTGTTGTTTGAGTTTTCCTTTTTGTTTAATTGCTTTTTAATTTCCCTTTGCCTTTTATTTCAGTCTTCCATACATAAGTCTATCTCTTGGTAAACACAATAGCACATTTGCACTGCAGGCTGCCTCTCAAAGTGCAGGAAAAATAAGTAGAGAAAGTTTTAACTAATAAAAAAAACCCAAACAAAAACTAAGATTGATTCTCTCTGTTTTTTATGTAGCACTGTAAACATCTTTTAATAATGACGAGTGAACTCTCCAGTCATCTTCAATTCTTATAAAGATATATTTATCTAGAGGCTTTGTCAATTTTCATGCAAGAGAAGATTTTTTTATTTTTCCTTCTTGTGCTTGCATACAGTTAGGAAAATTGTCAGACTAAATGTAATGTGAATAATGAGAATAAAGCTAGTAATATACATGATTGTACGAACAAAGGCCAGCAAGCAGGAGGGAGCTTTTGCCCTCTGCCTTCACCAGGATAAATAAGAAGAATTCAGAATAGGAAGACACAAATACCAGGTATCAAATTCATTAATAATGCAGTTGCCATACAATATATTACTTGTAAATTCCATTTAAAGGGCATGTCACACCATTTAGTACAATCCATTAATCAATAGCTTACAGAGAAAGAAACCATCTGTCTTGGTCTGTTCCTCAAATCTAAACTTCCAAACAAGGAGAGATTTGTTCAAGTTAAGTATTAACTGTTCCAAAGCAAGGGAGCTAGACCATCTAAAATAGAGCAAAGGCGGATGTTTACATTCAGAACAGGTTGATTTCAGTATGAAATTAATAATCTGATTTAACTCTTCACTGCTTACCACCATGACTATGTTATGGATCCCTGTTAAATTACAATAATCTTTTCATCCATAAAATTAAATTAAAATATAACTCAAAGATACTTGCTAAGAGTGATCAGTGTTAAATGGTTATCTTGGAAACATACTGTAACAGGCATCAGCGTGGAGTGATCTGACAGTGCAATTGGCTTTCATCAGATTCTAATGACAGTTTTATTAGAGACTGGGATACATTTCTTACAGTGCGTCTAATAAGAGCAAGATAATTTTTCCTGACCTGATTGGCCAAGTAGTCACAGTGCTGAAGTGGATCTGTCATAATTTTGAGCTTGCTAATAGCATTGAACTCTGACATATGAGCTTGGTAGTCTTTGTGCTTGTTTGTGGACCCCTGAGAAAATGATCTAGAGAAAATTAGAGACTGACTGCAACACACCTGCTGGAGCTGCAGATTTGTAGGATGTCATGTCTGAGGCATGGTGACCCTGTGCAGCACTAGTGCTGTGAGCATCCTTGGACAGGCTGCTGTTAAAGACACAGCTCCTCTCATTTCACAAGATGATAAAAGATATATATCTGTCCTCCCCTCAGTTGGTTGTGGGGTGCTGTGGACATGGTGACTTCAGGATTCAGTCCCTCTGATGGTCTTCAATCTTGAGAGGCATCATTGGTTCTCTTTTTCTAATACTGTGACTATGACTAATGAGTCCATTCGTGAGTGCAATGTGAGAAGATAGCTGAACCAGCAGAATACTTACCTTAGCATTTGGTGAACCCGAGCCTCCACCTTAAACCCAAAACTGGGGTTTCACGTAGCTATTGAAATAGGAGGACAAGGGGCTTGTCTTGTTTCTACTTCTCTGTATACTCAGCAATACACTTCTCTATATACTCAGGAATATACTTCTCTATGTACTCCTGGTTACAGGGTTAGTTGGGACAGAGAAAGATCAGATCTATGTGCTGCTGCTGGTATGGATGTAGTCACATTGGTTGAAGCCTATTGCAAAAAGGACATATTTCCAAATCCCTGAGGAGACTTCCACTTTGAAGTGAACATGAACTTAGGAGCTTTAAGAAGGAATGGCTTAGGCATTTAGCTGGATCTTGGACTTCAGTCTGGAAGCAAACAGATATATAGGAACCAGGGCCATGGTATTTGCTGTCACTTACTATACACCTTTCACAAGGAAAAGGCTTGCATTTGGGTGATCCTGTATCTTTTCTTTCATCTATTTTTTTCTTTTCTTTCATCTATTCATTTGAATACTCTTCTAACCCAAGAGAGGGCTGAGTCAGAGAGGGTCAAGGGTTTGCTCCTTTACTCTTGCCCTCTTCCGCTTTGCTGGATGACTCCTGGCATTTTATTGAGAAAGCTGCATGGCATTTTAACTTTTTATTGATTAAAAAGAGTGAAAAAAAGAATAAAGAAAAGAAAGAGTCCATACAGTGAGGTCTATGTATAGATATTACTGTGCATCAGCACAGGGAGTACAATTAACCTTAGAGAGCCGTAGCAGTAAAAAGGAGCAGAACAAACTGAAATAATAAAGCTGGCTCTGCACTCTACCGTGGTGTCATGGACAGATTGTGCTGAAAAGCATTAGCACTGCGGAGCTTTTGGGTGAGGAGGGTTAATTACCTCACCGTGAAACATTCATTACAGCACCTGGAACTACATGGAACTCACTGGGCTGCAAGTTCATGATCCTTTTTAGCAAACCCAGAGTCATTTTGGCATGAAACCTTTTCACTTTGCTCCTCGCTCATCTAAGCTCTGCTCTCATCTAACATGTTGCAGTGCTGATGTTTTTTCTCTCCTTATTCTGTGCTTGTGACTTTGGACTGTCTTTTGCTCTGTCTGTGCAATATATAGCATGATGGGACCCTGATATTCATGTGAAGCCTCTGGGTGGGAGTGTGATACAAATAATGATGCTCCTGAGCAGCCAGGACATTTTTGCTGTGCTGTCTTTCAGATTGTATCATTTCTTCACACCCATCACTGACTGGCCATACTGAAATGTGAGCTTAAGCTTCTTTTCTTAACCTTTGCACCCTAATTTTCTTTTGCCCTTTCACCCCAGTCCTTGCTCTTACTAGTTTGCATTGCTCCATAAGGCTGGCTTAATCACCTGGTTTCTTTTTGTCACAAATATTCTCTGTGCATTCATTTGCCCATCTACACCTTCACAGTATAGTTCAAACTGTCAGCAGAGACTTTGCCATTGCAGCATCCTCTGATGCATATAGGAATTCCCATATACAAAGATGGTCAGGGAACTGGGCAATATATACATAAAATAGGTCAAAGACAGACAGGCTGTACAAGTAGAGCCATAGCTCTGGGGTATTTCTCACTTTTCCTCCAACATTTTAATTTTATCTCTGCTGCCTTGGGGGCTGCCTTGCTCTGCTAGATGTGTGTGGAGCTGCACTACAAAAAGGACCATTATTCAAAACAGTCTCCATCTTTGCTTTCTTAATCTTTGTTCAGACAAGGTTTTCATCCTTTCCTAAATTATACAGCAGATTGACTGCTGATGGCAAGAATTCTTGTCTTGATGACAGACAAATTCTGTTAGAGCAACCTCTGAGGGTTGGGAGATGTAACTTTAAATTCTGTGAGGTAGTAGACAAAATTAAATCTATTTATTCTACCTACTGGTATTATTAAAACCAAACAAACAACCCTCCCAAAAAGAAATATAAAAATGAGAAACTAATATTTCTTTATTTAAAATGAATCCTTACAACCTGGAATTTGAGATCTGATCAGCTGCTTCTCAGAAAGTCAGCTAGATCAAGGTTGCTTGAGCAGGAAAGCCAAAAGAAATATCCCATATGTGAATCCTCCGATAGTTACTGGCAAATCTGCTCATGTGAGTGGCATAAAGCTTGTAACTCTCAGCAAGACCCACAGTTTAATTCAGAGGCACTCAAGGAATTTGTTTTCTTCCGAAGTTAAGTCTCAACTGGCTGGGTATTTTGACAAGCATGTCTGAACTTAGACATGTAAATCCCAGTTAATCTTCGTGCTCTGCATGTGAGGTCCCTGCACTTCCCCCCTGAAGTCAAGAGAGAGAAAATTGAGACACAACAGGGAGAGGACTGGCAACTGTGTCAGGACAAAGATGAGATCTGCTGTGTCAGTGGGAACTAGATTAGACGGGATTTAAAGTTGTAACTACCGAGGACAGAGAGGACAGGTTTTTGTCATGTCTGGGAGACTGTATAAAAAGTGAGATGTGAAAGATTGTGAGTTAGAAGAAACTAAGAATTAACAAATAGAGCAAACAGTGGTAAGGAATAGAAAAACACAGTCAGATGAGAGATGAGGTATAGAAAAGGTGAGAATTGATCTGTGACTTGAAGGTAGCAGGAAAAGAAGAAGCTCAATAAATATGGAGAAGGACATTCACTGATGGCATTCCAAGGGAATTGCTTAATACCAAAGGCCATTAGCTCATAAATAAGGCCAGTAATCCTGCCCGAGATTGCAGACAGTAGTCCATGTAAGGGAAAATTGTGAGCAATGGTGAACAGCTTCAGAAAAGTCACTGTGGTCATTGCTGAAAGTTCAATGGACATAGGAGAAATGTTTGAAATAATTAATCCATACAGCAGAAAAGACAAATGCAATGGGAAAGTGAAAAGGATGGAGGAAAGTGGACTGAGAAAAGAAACAAGTGTTTTCCTCCTAATTTTCTGGAGCATCAGGTAAATATGACTGTTGCTGTTGATGTCTTCCTTCAGAGCTGAGGGTCAGCCACATGGCAGCTGTTGATGACATGCCTCTGTGGCTGTGAAGAAGGCCCAGTGGTGCCCAAAATTTAACTTTGTCCGTAATTTGTTCTTGTGTGAAAACCATGGAGTCCGATCCTGATTGCAGTTTTACTCATAATGGTGAAAGTAAATTAGATCTCAATCTATTTTTCTCTAGCTTGTCATCCAAACTACTACTGTAAATAACCCAGAAAAAGGAAGAGATGTCTGGCACAGTAAAAACTTGGCTTTTGTTTTGTATTTTAATACAGTAGTGGCAGCATCTTCTTCTTCAGCTAGCAATTGTTCTTGTTTCCTCTCCAATCCAAAACTTTATGTAGCTGCGAAGAGTCAAAGAGTAGGTCAAAGAGCGTGTTATAAACCCCAAAAGGTTTTCAGAAATGCTTGTTACCTAGAAGAATTTTCTGGACTTTTAGCAACCTTAGCACCTAGTCCCCTTTACTGTCTGGTTGATTCAAAAAGGAATCCTAAAACTTTAGCAGAAAACCCCAACAGTAAATGCAAAATTTATGCTTTGATGCAAAAATTGTCAAATAGATACTGAGCGTTAACTAAGATTTAATGTATTATTATTGTTATCTGACAGAGTTTGATTGTATAAATTACCTCAAAATACCTTCCAATGCAGCTTGATTTTGAAAGACTTTCATGTGGACATGAGGGAGGCAAGCTATCAAAAAGGAAGACAAAAGTATTAGTAGCATGGCTGGAATGCTTTGGATTATGATGATGAAGTTTTTTGTTATTGGTCTTCAAAATCCAGACTAAATATTTTTCCTTCTCTTGTTTCATCACATCCCTTTTCAAAACATTTCTGAAGTCACCAAGTCTGAGGATGTGGTTGTGTTTACCCTTGTAACCCTGTCACCATGGCTTCAAGCAAGAGGAACCACGATAAATGAGAAGGAGTTATGGTCCATGCCAACATTTGCACTGCAATATTAAAACCAAAACTGACCACTCAAAAATAACCCCCCTCACTCTGCCCCCCAATTTGAATTTCAAGGCCAGGTTGGATGGAGCTCTGAGCAACATGGTCTAGTGAAAGGTGTCCATTCCCTTGGCAGAGGTGTTGGAACTGGATGATCTTTGAAGTTCTTCCCAGCCCAAGTCATTCTATGATTCTGTGATTGTATGAACCCTTCGTTTAGCCAGTTCTGCTCTACGTTGCAGTAGACTACAAGTCTGTGACTAGGCAACTGGTGCATCTCTGCTGAGGAAAATCACAAGTTTTTATGTAATGTCTAGCTGTAAGATACAGCTCATCTATTCAACTTGTGTCAAAAATGTGTCTTGAAGGTGCACAAAAAGCAAGAGAGCTAAGTTGCAGGTAAAGTCCCTGCCTTTGAATTGAAGTCTGACTTGGCTAGTGACTTTATATCTAGTTTTCAGAAAAACACCACACTATGCTAGTTCTTAAATTTCTATTTGTAATGTAGAGTTAATGTTACATTCTTAGCCCATTGCCAAGTTGTGAAAAACATTTTTCATTGCTGTAATGATGATGATGATGATAGTAGTATTTTTAAGGGAGAAATCAATAAGTTTTTATAGCATTTGTAATTTTTTGGTGTTATTTGGAAAGCAAAAGAATGCCACTTTCATTATCTGGAATGACTTCATTTCAATTGACATGCAGTATCAGCAGAGAAATAAGAAAGGGAGGTTCAATGCTCCTCTTGTCCTGCTCCAACCAAAATGACATCACAAGGATACACCAAGTGAATGTAGGTAGTGCAGCTAGAAAATTCCAGAGGCAATATGCTCATTTCAAATTTTTTTTTTGTACAATCTAAACAGTGACAAAAAGTGCATATAAGGTCTACTTTGCTTTTTCAAAAAAGTGAAAATCATATACTTAATATTTTTTAAATCACAGTCCTAAGATCAGTTGATGGCTTTTCCTTCATTTGTCACAACCATAATTAGTTTATTGACTAGAATAATACCACTAGTGAATACCCTATAATTTCTTTTAATTAGAAGAAATCCTTTTAGTTAATAATTAAAATAATTAATCTCCTTTAAAGAAAGGACTAGAAAGGAATAAGTTGCTTGATCACAAATTGGGAAAAGTTAAAAAAATAACAGGTTTTAAAGAGAAAAGGAATGCTATCTTCCTCCTCAGGTTTCAAGATTACTTTCTTTTGTCTACAAATCATTTATGCCAACTTTCTGGGAATTATATCATTAAGACATCTTGCATTTTAGATAAGAAACATACTAAAGGCATTCATTCAGCCTGATCTGAGAAATCAATAGGAGTAGAAGGTGCTTAGGAAATAAGCTGCATTTCTTATCTGTCAGTTTGGCATCTGAAACTCCATCAGTGTAGCAAATTGGTTTAAAGCTAAAGTTCCCATTCAAAGCTATTTTAAAAGTTGCCACAGACTCAAAAGAATTTTGGATTGGGCTTTAAGACCAGCACCCTTATTTAAGCTGTATGGTGGTATTTCCCTCTTGGTCACCTCCAGTAGTTCTCAGGATAAAGAGTGATTCAAGCTGCAGAACATGGCTGGGGTTACACGGCTGTACTGGAGTTGGACTAGTTGGTTCTGAGTTAAAGAAACACGGACTCTGAGAATTCTATGTTCTGTTCTGGTTTAAAATTCTTTCCCCTCTTCTAGTTAGGTAGCTGCAGCTACTTGTTGGGTTGAGATATAAGATACCTGGTCTGTCACAAGGTCAGATGTGGTTGAATTAGTTCTAGTCCAGCTGAAGTGAATGTTAGAAATTTCATTATCAGACTTTTGTTCAAAAGGCAAATTGGGTCTATTTATGCAGACTAAGTGTCAAGTTTGCAGGTACAGAAATTCTGAAGAGATTTGACGGTATCAGAAGGGTCCTATCTCATGAAAAGTTTTTAATTCCAGAAATTGAGGAGCATTGAGGACTCATGAATCTGCTAGAGACTGTGCTGCTCTAGGAAGTCTCAGAAGAATCTACAGAAGGGGCTCGCGTAACTATATCAATATAAACCCTCAAAATTAAAGAGTGCAGATTGGTTGCTTTTCACAGTACTGAAGATGCAGGAATATTTCCCTCTGTAGATCATACAGAAAATACAAGTGGATCCTTTCCCCATATTCAAAAGTTCAATTGTTTTGGTTTTTTTTTGTTGTTGTTGTTTTGTTTTGTTTTGTTTTATTTCTTTCTTTTTAACTCTACAAGCTTTTTCTTTGATTAGGCTAGCTAAAAGGGGGGGAATAAAGAGACACTCCTGCAAGGCAATACTCACAGGTATCACTATCCCTCTATCCCTGTGCATTTTTTCATGATGAAAGTCAATTGGGTTTCCATGTTTGGGCCAAGTTTTTTCTGTACTCACAGTGATAACATGAACCATTCTGACCTCAGTTCATCAGTTAATGGAGCTTTACAATAAAGTGAAATTCTCCAACAGAGAATAATGCTACAACCACTGGTAGTGATGTGCGATGCTGTGGTTTATTCTCTGTTGTCAAGCAGAGAAGGGGATGAACTCTTCATCTCATCTCTAGGAAGCAGGGTGCTTGGAAGCCTCTGGTAAATCGTTTATTTTGATGAGCTCGTTTTCATTTGAGCCTGCAGCATTTGATATTCTTCAGTTACTCCCCTACCGAACACTGTTGAGTAAATTGCCATTCGTATCTATCAAGTGATGTGTTTCTGCACTTGTGTAGCATCCGCCATCAAGGATCTCAAAATAGTATACAAACTTTAATGAGTAAGCTTTCACAACACTCCTGGGAAGTGCAGAAGTACTGTTAGCCCAGTTTAATAGATAAAGAAAGCAAGATGCAGAGAAATCAGTAGATGTATATTCAGACTCCTGCTTCGGCTTGCAAACTTTTGTTCATACATAAAGAAAAAATCCAATACCCCTAGAAATGCAAATTGAAAGTAGTGCTTACAGGTTCCCTTTGGGAGAAAAGGATTTCGTGAATGTACATTTCAGTATTACGGCATCTAGAAATGTTCCAAATTTATGAGCAGGCATATAGATATTTGCAAGACTAAACAAAACAAAAAATCCCAAGAACACTCAAAGACTCAATTTTTTCTATGAACACCTGGAAGCCAATTTGGGGCTGACAGCTGTCACATAACTGAGAGAAATATGGGCATATGTTCTGTGGGGGAATAGGGCTCGCTGGGAGAAACCACAACAGCCCAAGATGATCTGTTTTAAATTAGCGAGTGTCTCTTGTGGTCAAGGCTCCTCAGAAAATTGCTACTCCAGTCACTGATATTTTTATGGTACTGAAATATACACTATTTTGAATTACTGGGGCAATAGCCTTCCCTTAAAGAGTCACCTGTGAGTCTCATGGGGACACTAAGTCTATCCATTTCCTCACTCCTGCCCGTCCAGGTCTGCTGTGGAGCTTTGGGAGCTGCCCTGCCCTCCTGTCTGGGGACCTCCGGGAGGTGCCTTGGATGTGAATCATTACCATTTTTAAAAGCAACAGTAGGGGATGCTGCCGGGTAAAAAACCCAATCCTCCTTGCTTCCCCCTCTTCTAAGGCCTTTCAAAGAGAGCCCATAGCACCTGCCAATTTTGGGAGCAGAAACCCAGCAAGAATCAAAACAGTTGTGTTTTAGGCAAGCACAGATCACTAATTAGGAGTCCATCCATGTCACTGTTGAATAACTATTTTCCACTTTTATTTTAAAATTGGAAATTATAGTGTTATGTAATTCCACGACAAAAAGTGGTGTGGAGGAGCCAGGTGGTAAAAAGTTTGATTGGATTGTTTCTGATCTTTCAAATGAAAAGATCAGAAAAGTTCAATACCATAGCAAAATAGATATTTTCCATGTTTGTAACGATTAATTAGTTCAGAGTGAGGGAGACATATCATGTAAAAAAGACCTTCCTCTGGGCATTTACCAAATGCCTGGAAACTGTGAACTACCTGTGTCTGAGAAGCTAGGACCACATCTAAAATAAAATTGCTGTTGACAGCAATTCTCAGACAGATTCCCAGAAAAATAATATCCTGAAAATGTAAGATAATTAGTTATTAGAGTCTACATATTTATGAGTGATTTGGCTAGCAGAACATGTTCCTATAGCAAGCTCTCATTACTGAAATCTAATTCACCTAGTTACCACAGAGATTTCTGAATGTTTTACTGTTCCTTATAATACTCAGAGATGTGATAAGGCTGTTGTAATCCTGAAGGAATCTCTGATAATGGTGTTTGTGGCTATGCCTGGCAGATAACCCTAGTCAAAAGCCAGGTTTTAGGGCATTAACTAATTGTCTGCAGAGGTCAGAAGGAAATGTTTCTTCCCATGTGCTGTTCTGCAACAATTATCAAGATACATAATGTGTGTTGGAGTGAGTTGGTGTACAAGAATTAAACTTTTCTTTGAAATTTTATTTATTTGTCATTTATTTATTGCCATCTGGCAGGGTACCAGACCCACTGGACCATGTAACTAACTTGGTATAGCAAATCTTATGGGAAAGTAATTCTATTCAGACATGCAATACAATGTTAATCCTTAGATCTTGACAACAGACAATATGTTCTGAGAAAGACTGTCTTATTAACTCTGCTAATAAATGTGTCTGTGCTGGAAATGAAAAATAGATTACCTCAATACTTGAGTACTGTTAGAGAAGAAATACTCATTGCATGCATGAAGAGGAGCTGCCATGTCCTTTATTAACAGTGAGGTGGATTTTTTCACACTGATTTCATATTGTTTACCATGCACGGATGCCACATAATTGTGATGACTGGGAAAAACTAAACTCTTTCCTTTCCCAGATGTCTTCCCTGTAAAATTTTTTCAGTCACAATTTGTAAGTTTAAAAATGTCATACCGCAGCATTTAAATGAATAATACATCCCTTGAATCAAATTTGCTCCTGATATAGGTCTAGTGATAGCAGTGCAGTTAATCAGCCATGCATTTGGACAGCTGATTCATTCCAGAAGATAAGAAACTAGAGAGGGAAATTAGCATTCTACCTCCTTTTAGATTAGTTAAATCTTGTCACCTTAGAAAACCCCAAGACTCAGAACCCACTGACAGTAGAATGACAAGGGTTTCTGTTTTGCCATGCTTTTCTCAGAGTGTTTGATTTATATGCTGATGAAACTTTAGTACTCCTGTTGCTACAGACATCAATTTATCTTACCAATTGGCTGTAAATCTCTCCAGCTTTTATGAAATAGTGACCACAGACTACCATACTCACTGCCTTTAATTTCTGAAGTGCTGATGCCTAGCTGAAGTCATTGCACTGTGAAGAAAATTAGAGCATTTTGCTGGCTGTCTCTAAGTAAACATCAGTTATGGTCGGATCTGGCTGATGTGTATTTTCTCTTTTTTATAACAGACATGGCAGCAGGAATAGGACAAACAGAAAAAATTGTTCTATTTTTCATACCATGAAAAAATGTACTATTTTATATCTAATATAGAACTCATTGCCATCTATTATGTATAACAGTCCTTTGGATAGGCTCATTGGTGTTTTTGAAGTCTGAAAGCCCAATGTGGTCCCTGGTGAAGGAATGCTTTTCCCCAGGTGAGGGAGTGCTCAGGAAGACACCTGAATTAGCAGCTGCCCTCTGTGCAGCCTTGCCCTTTCTGCCCAGCTGGGGAGAGAGGCTGCTGGGAAGAAAGGGGTGGAAGAAGAGGAAGAACCTCTCAGGTCGGTGTTTGCAATCATTACTCAATCAATAATGAAACAAATGGAGGAAAAGTGAGAAAAAGAAGAATATAAATGATTAAAAAGGAAGTTTGTGATGGACAACAGTCAGGCTTGGAGCAAAATTCAAACAATATAATATCAAATATGTGTTTATTCCAATTAACTTTGTGACAGGGCATTCACACAGATTTAAATGTAGTTCTTAATCAATGTACTTTTCAGGACATAGTAGGTGTCTGATCATTTTAGAGAACAGAACAGCAGAAGGGAAAATTAAATTGACAGAATGCAGAGAGAGAAGATGAAATCTACATGTGGCATGGAACAATAAACTATTATTACAAATGTTAGTAATCAGATTGCATCTATTCATTATTGATTTTTCTCTCTCTCCAATGTATTTATTATAATTGGCTTTTGCAGCAGTATTTCCCAGAGTGATACAGACTAAAGCCTGATCCTAAGGCCTTGGCTATACTTTTTTTTGATACTGGGTGGGAGACCAGATGAGGAGCCTTCCCTTAAGGGCTGTAGCAGGGGGTGTCATTGCTCAGCGAGAAGTGAAAGACCCCAGTGCAGCAAAGCCCTTTGCTCGATGTGTGCCTACCCTGGCAATCACAAAGTATGCACTTGCTTTAGGTGCATACTTACGTGCCATTGACTTTGAGCATCTCAAGGTTAAACTGTGCTAAATGCTTTGCTTTGCTTTGCATGCTGTGTCTGAAGCAGAGGGAGGGAGCAGTGACAGGTTCGTTAGCTCTGCTACCTGGTGCCCAGCTCCCCCTTCATCACTGTGTTATTATTTAGGCCAGCAATGATCAGAACAGCCACACTTTCAAGGAGCAATGTGAAGTTCCTTAAGACAGCTCATTACAAACAAGACATGCTCTCACGTGCCTGGAAAATAAAGCCTCTGTATTTGCATTTTCCAGAACACTGCTGCAAAAATTTGAAGCAATCCATGGACCTTGCCTGTTGATACCTATTGAGAACATTAATTGTCTCCAGTCATTGTTAGAGCATCTGTTTCCTATTTTGACAAGTACACTTATCTCCTTCTTCGCTCTTACCCCTCCCTTTCACATCCCTCGACTAAAGATAATGAATAAATTACAGAGAGATGACAAACGTGTTGATAATCAAGATGAAAAACAAATGAACTAGAAGTGGCTATGTTTCTACATGAAGCTGCAAATTGCTTTCTTTTCTTGTGCAGTGAAACTTCTGGCTTGACATCTAAAAATACAGAACGTGAGAAAATTATTAGAAGTGTTCTAAGAGAAAAGGATCTCTCTTAAGAGAGGCAACAAAGCCTTCGGGATCTCTCACCTTGTTAGGGAAAAAATGTAGATGAGGGTAGAAAGCATAAGGGTTGAAAGCAACATGAGAACCTGCGTAGTTGGAGAGTCAGGATAGTGAAGGTGGAGTTAAAGAGTTTAATATTAATTACGATTTAATGAGTGGATATTTTGCTTATGAAAGCAAAGAGCTGAACTGAGGCAAAAGACAGAAGGCACCATGGAAGCCTTGTTTTTCCATCTTCCTCACAGTCCAGACTGCCTGGGAGACCCCAGGCACACTCACTGAAACAGCTTTTCTAGATCAGCTTCACGCTAAGTGCTCACACTGGCTTTTCCTGTTTGTGGCCGAGGCAACGAGAGTGGCAGCCAGTGTTGCTGCTCAGGGTCTGTGGTGGGAGCACCTCAGCTGCACTGGGCAGTGGGACAGTGAGTGGCAGGACACTGGGCAGTGGGCAGTGGGCAGTGGGCAGTGGCCTGGCCAGTGTGGCAGTCGCCCCTTGGCATCTTCACTGCAGGTGGCCTTCCAGCACCTGCCACACTTCTCTCGTTTGCTCATTTGTAAGCCCACATTGCTACTAGCTTAAAGCCCATCAAAGTATTTTAACCTTCATGCTCCTTATGTGTTTAATCTTTAATGTTTAGAAGCCCTCTCACCTTTGGTGTTCTCTGCTATTCCAGCCATAGGGTCTGCCCACAGCCCAGTCAGTGCAATCCTCCCCCCACCCAGAGTTTTATTCTTCCAATCAGCAGCTGAATCTGCTCACAATTCCTCTGAATCAACAAAAGCTGCTGTATTCGTTTAGTTTCACGCCTCTCTAGGACAGAAGCACTAAAGAAGAAGGAACTACATTTATGTTGTAAGACCATCTTTGGCACCTATAAACTGGAATAAATTCAGACTTTTCAGGAAAATTATGGTAGTTTATATGATTTTTAACATCATTGCTTAAGAACATGTGGAAAATTTGCATAGTGATATTAGGATTCCCATCCTCTGCATTTTAATCACTATCTCTCTTGAACTGAAATGAGCGCACTGTATAGCTAAATAATTAAATTTAAAATTATTTACCTAAAAATCTGCACAATACCTCTTGCCAGAACATGAAGGGCTGTGAAGTGGATTAATCTAATTCATCTTTTGGTTTTAAAAATTTCATGGATATATGGCATTCTTGTTCATTAAAATTCAAAACTGGATAAATATGGAATAACCAGCTCACAGAAATTTTGTATTTAGAGAAGACTAAGACATACACAGAAAACAATCCCTTCATAAATAAATTGTGCTGTTATTCCAATACAAGAACTAATTTTTCCTGCAATATGATAATTACTTGGGGTGGGATTAGTCATGGGAATTATTATAATTAGCATTTTTCGGCATTGTGCTATTTTAAAAGAGCATTGCCAAGTTGTTGCGGGATATACTTCTGAGGCTCATCAACCTTGTTGCACTGATGAGGAAACTCGGGCCAAGGTGAAGTAGCTGCTCCTTTTCAGCCGGAAGAGTCACTGAGAGTATTCATCTGGGGAATTTACAACTCAAAATACAACATTTTCCTCTAAACTTGGAATATGTTAATTGGCTCTCAAGTTCTTTAGTAACTCAAGTCTATAGTTTGGAGGCTGTTCAGTTGTTTGTCTGACGTGAGTGGATGTCTCTCTCTGGCTCGCACAGAACTCATACCTGCAGCTCGGAGGAGTAGCCTTGCAGTTGGCAGGTGCAGCCCTTCTGAAGGCCTCTGCACACCTCTTTTCCTTCTTGTCTGTTGTCATTCTGGGTCCACAGACTGCTGCCTTGGGCTGAGGTCAGATTCTAACAGGTCAGATGTAGGAGCTAAAAGATTCTACCAGTTTCACCAGTTCACGCTTCTCCCTGCCCTAGACATCTCTCTTCCACCAGCATGTTTCAGACTTGGCAGCTTATTTTGTGTAAGTCCTCTCAGACTTTAACAGAGAGCTCCCTCATTTGGAGTATTTGGTTGGGACGGGGCTCTCAGTAATAGCCCTCATTCATAATGTTAACAGATGACAGTGTAGGCACTATTATAAACCCATGGTGGCTCCCTGGGAGACTGGTATGTTGCTCTTTGACCTACTGGTATTGCTTGAGAATATTCCTGATGGGGCTAAAGACTACACAGGGTCTTGGAAGATGTTAGCTGGGATATTTAGCAGGGGCAGAGATCAGCCTTGACAAGGGATATTGCTCCAGAGATGAATATAAGGAAACAAATTGGTTGAATGATCATAAAACACCTTATCCTCAAGTACCACCTGGTGCTGCAGCGATGCTCTGAGTCTGCTGCTTGTTCTACAGAGATGAGCAATAGATTCTGCCAAAGCACAAGCAGCATGATAGATGTTGCCCTTTGAATCTCTTTTTTACTTTTTCATTTTCTGTGCAGAGCTGTGAGCCGTGATAACAGTGTCAATTATAAATACAGTGAAGTATCAGCAGAAGAAGCCTCTAATCACCTTTGAATTCTGACTAGGTCTTGAAGTTTAAGATAAGACTAAACACTTTTCCTTTGAGATTATCCCCTTGATAACCAGATCAAGGAGGTTTCCTAGAAAATCAGGAATTCAGAGTCCTTATTTGAATGCAGTATTTTATGTTTTTTTAAGGTTCATGAAAACTACTATAATTCCCCTGCTGCTCAAATATTTTTTTTTCTATACCTCTTAGGAACATGTAAAAAGCACAAACTCCACTAAAATTGGTTAACCAAATGTGATTAGATCAAAACTTGTTTTCACATGAAAAAAAATACTGAGGCTTTCCTCCTCCCTTCCTCTGTGAAACAAGAGTTCAAAGAAACTGTACTTTCAGACACTATAATTAGGTTTGATTGAAAAAAAGAAAAGAACTTTTTCTTCTTAATTAATATGAGGCTTCCTTGAGAAAATTTCAAATCCACTAAAGAGTGATTTTCTTTTCATTTGAAAAAGCTTCTCTTTAATTTAAAAGTTAAAAGGCCTTTGAGGCCAATATTTGCAATGGGAGCAGAGCTGAACTTTTTTTGGGGAGAATTCTATTATCAGAAACTTATTAGCAAAGAAGAATAGTTCAGTGGGTAAGAAGCTATCTTTGGACTGACAGAACGGTAAAGTTTCTTCAGGAAACACCAAATTAATGAGAAGCAGAAGAAAATAAGAGTGTTTGTGGGTATAGCTTCAAGCAAAATCTTTTTGCATTTTGAAGTGATATTTTTGAGTTTTAAAATTAGCTAAAATCATAAAACATGATAAATAGCATTTAATTTGGCTTAATAAATATTTTCTGTTGAAAGAAGAGTTTGGGTCAGCAAAAGATGTGCTCTCTCAATATACACAGTGCACAGCCATTTGCATCACTGAAAGCCTTTAACAATTATTTTCGCATCACAATAGGCTGAAATTTTTTTTTCAGTGTTCCAACTAAAACCTCCCATGTTTACATAACTTGGTTTTTTTTTTTTTTCAGAGCTTTGGATTTAGTTTCTGACTCTGCAACAGAATTCCTGGATCACCTTGTGGACTTGGATGGGGATTTGTAAGAGGAATCACAAAAAAATTTATATCAGATTTAAGCAAGAAAGTTTTAAATCTGATCAACTGTATCTAACTTTAGCAGTGCTAAGACTCCAAGAATGCCTTGTATTTTAAATAGTGTTTGCTTAGGTGCTTAATGAGGTGCTGCACTATTGGTTAATCTAAAGGTCTGGCTTCTCTTTCAATGTAGAGCTGCCTCCAGACTGTCTCTCAGCTCTCTAGCCAGTTGGATTTGCCCTGGAAAGCATTCTTAATGCATGCTTACAGACGCTTCAGACAAAACGTAGTACAGCTCCTGTTTGCCTTGAAAAGACAGAAGGGGTTTTCCAGTGGGAGGTTGCCTCTCTTTCCACTGAAGAGTGGATGTTCTGAGTCCCAAGGAACAGAGGGTCAGGGGGGTGTCTCTCTGTTCTCTGTCCAGAGCAATGTAACTTGGAACAGGCTTGTGTTCACAGGAAGGTTTCACAGAGACTTCTTGTAAGATTGATTATAGTGACATAAAGAAGGAAAAAATTACATCCTTGATCATATCAACAGATTGTTCCCATTCCACAGATATAAAGTGACATGCTTTGAGTTTTCAAATCTAGTTCTTTTCAGATTACAACGCAGGACTTGAGGTCAGGGTGGTGGGGTTTTTTGGTGGGGTTTTTTTTGGGGGGGGGAGGTGCGGTTGTTTTTTTTTTTTTTTTTTGGCCAAGGATTTGAGAGATCCAGGCTCAGTTGTTTCTCTTAAAGGGCTCCCATCCACATTAAACTTCCATGTTCATGGCAGTTCCTAAAATCCCAGACTATACTCTGGCAGTAGTCTGCTCTGCAGGACACCCTGTGCCAGGTATCCTGTGAACCGAGGTCACTGTGTGAGCACTGTGTGTACTGCACTAAGCAGACAGCTGATGGGGCTGTGAAGAAAGCTGGATTACTGAGGAATTAAGGTATCCATGGTTTTCCAGTGGTTCATCAGTCTTCTACTCTCTTGGCACTGTGGGGCTTTTGAAGGTCAAGACTGGTTCACTGTCCATGCTGATGGACCACCAAATCAGATTAGTCTCGGATTTTTTTGAGTGGATATTGTATATCACCTACATGGAAAAAGGAAGTCTGATTCAGTGGAAAAAGGTAGCAAATGGCACTCTATCTTTTGCGCTGCCAATAAAATATGGAATACATTCTCTGTGTCCCTAGTAGTGTGCTTTCCTTTAGTTTTGTGTTGTAGGAAAGGCCCAGAATTCAGAAACCTGACTAATCATCCTGAGTGATAGAATAAACTTAATAAATTGTTCTCTTCAGGCTTAATTTATATCCTGTGAGACTACTGTAAAACATTCACTGAACTTACCAAAGAGTGGACAAAATTCTTAGCATTCCTTGTCATTCAGACTCTTCAGTAGTATTTGTATTTTTCAAATTGTAGTCTTCCAGAATATGGCTTTTTTTCACAAAAATCTCATTATTTATTACCTTACAGATTTATTTCCTACATTTTACTGTTAATCTGGAGGATGTAGCAATTCACTATCCCAGGAAAATAAGAAGTAGAAAGTAAAGAAAGAGTAATACAAAAAAATGAGCAGTCACTGTTATTAAAAGTTCAGTGATTGCCATGAAAGAATATATAGCTATTTCATACATGAAATGTAAGATGCTGAAATAATCGTTGTGATAGGAATCCTTAAAGTCATTTTTGACATTTTCAGGTGATAGCAATATTTGTGTGAAGGATTCTGTCTCCAGTACATACCTGAGAAAATCTTTACATTTTCATTTAAAGAGCCTTGCAACTGCCTGCATCAGTGCTGACTGTGGAACATGTCTCTTGCATGAGCCAGTTTATTTCCTATTGTGTACCATGGGTATTTCCACCTTGTTTCTATGTGAAAATTTCAATTCTAACCTCAGCTTTTACCTGGGGACATAAAAAACATATGTTTTGGAAGGTATAAATATTTTAAAATGTTGATACTAGGAAACTGTAGGATGAAACTCAGATGACATGACTATAAATTGGTAACTCTTCAATATATACACATTTGGGACAATTAAAAAACAAACAAACAAACCAACAACAAAAAATGAGGCCAAAAAGATTCACAGGAAGACAAGAAGATCAGCATTTGAGGTCTTGTCCCTAATAATGTACTTGAAGCATTTCTTCTAAGTCAGCACTTCTCCTTAGACAATTACTGCACAGATAATTTCACCCATCCACAGACCCATCCCTAGGTATCTGCGTGGCTGTTCTAATCAAGAAAGATGCATTTTTCTTTCAAAATACTTTCCAGTTCAAGATAGTCCTTGTATCATTGTGGAAGGACATCCTCACTTGGATTCTGGGCTGACAGGGTTTGTGTGGCTTCTAGATCATCTGTCTCTGCCAGAAGAAAATTCAGATTGGTTTCTAACCAGTGGTGCCTAATGCTGTAAATTACATTTTTGCAATATGCAGCTGGTGCTATTCGTGATTTAAGCAGGAAGATCTGAGAGCTACTGAAGTCTCATACATGTCAGAACATGCCTCAGTGGCCTCCAGAAGAGGAAGACAGCAGAGTCCTCACAATGTCTTTAAAGCTTTGAGTCTTGTCTACTGGACGGCTAATCAAGTCCAATCTTTCACATTCATGCTCACTTGGTAGGTAGTTACTATGAGGCAAATACCCAATTATTTAGTGAAATATTAAGCAAGATACATGCTCTTAGATGTCAAAACATTCACTTAAATTAATTTCCTTAAATTAAAATTTTTAAATTAAGCAGGCTCAAAACAGGCTAGATAGCCTAGAAAGAGAGGAAATTTTTTTTTTTTTTTNTAAGAGTCTTTTGTTTAAGAAGGATTTGGAAGAAGAGGAAGCCTGAGGCACAATAATGTGAAAAGACCTAGGAACTCGTGAACTTGGTATGAACCGGAAAGAAGAGATCCCTCCTGTACTCAACATACATCAGGCAACCCTTTTTTACAGGAAAATTTAACACAAAGATTAAACAAGATTAGAAGACAAAACTTCTCACTCAGAAGTGGTCCTATTGGGAAACATGATGATGTGGAAAATGTTTGTGTGGCATTTTATGCCTTTTATGTGTGTTCTGGGAAAAGAGAGACACTTTCTCTCTGCAGGACTGCCCATAAAGCATGCTTCACCTGTGTACTGATCGCTTAAAATTAAAACAAAATGCCTCATCAGTTAGGATAACACCATACCACATTGTCAGTGACTAAATTCCTGTTGTTAGGTCTCAGTTTGAAGTATATTATATTTTAATTACATTCAGTGTATGATCTAGGTTTAGTAGGGCAAAAAACCCATAAAATCCTAGGACAGAGCTATTTAAACAGAATAATCTCTGAAGTTAATTATACATAATAGCCAGCAAGGGGAGATGATTTTCTGTTTCTTAATATTAATACATTAATACATATATTATTATTGTATGTATAAGGCATATTAATGTATCTTCTGGCTTGATTTTTCTATTTAAAGTATATAATATTTTAAAGAGTGAGCTTTAGAAGACACTACGTTACTAAAGCAGACATAATAATTAATCTTTATATGATGCTTCATAATGCACTAAAAATTTATAGTAATTTTACTATGTTATATATATTTATTAAAATGTTCAAGCACACGCATACTTTTTTTGCCAACATTATCTTTGCTAATATTGCTTGTTAGCTCTACTAGCTAACAGTACTTTAAGGAGGTACTAACAGCTCTTTTATATACTTTTGGTTTTTTTCAGCAAACTTTTCAGAGTTTTCAAAAAAATTAGGGCTCATCAGTTCACTTTTCTTACATGGTGAATTCTACTTTAACTTGTTTCTAGTGGGAAAAAAGTAACACATTGTAAATAACTAAAAAAAAAGATAAATATAAGAAGATGAGAAAATCTTTATCAATCTTCCCTCCTCTTCTTTTCCCTTTCTTAGTATTTTCTGAAGGTTTTATTATTTAAATGCCATAAGCATTTTTGAAATTCAGGTTTGAAATATTGTTTGATTGTTTTGTGATTTTTAGTTGATGTGTGGAACTCATAGACTTGGGAGATTGTTGAATCATTTACTAAAACTTGGCTGCTAAAAAGGCTGGATAACGTGTTTGTATTTTCAAAGTGAAAACTTTTGGCCATTCATTTCAAAGTAATGTCTTGAGACTAAATGTAGTTGTGTTTCATTTTTAAATAAAGGCGTGTGAAAACATTGTGTCAAAAGTGCTATCTTTATATAAAAATTATTTCCACTGGCAAATTTGGATCACAATCAAAATTCGTAATTCAGTTCTGTTCCCAAGCAGAATATTTCTGTCAGGAGTAATCTAAGTTTACTGTCACCAGCCAGATTTCAGCAAGCTTCCAAGATCTGGCATGTTCAGAGCTGTTTGTGGGGAAGCTGTGAAAGATAAAAGGAGAGTAAGTCCATGTAGCCAACTGATCATTTATTGAAATTATGAAGGCATTTTTGACCTCAAGTTACAGAGTGGAATTAATTCAGAAATGTGCTCTTTATTCTGCAAAATAGAGTCTTTCATGCATACATATATATATATATAAATAAATCACTTTCAGAGGTTTAGTTTGTGGAAGCAGGATTTCAGACTTGTTGAGTAGATGGTCCAAATTCTGACTGCATTTTCTTCAAAGTAAAATCAACAACACATCCCCTTATCTCACCAGAATGATTTTGGAAATATTTAAACATAGATAAAAGCTTTGTTTACCTATGCTTTATCCTATTTGAAACAAACAATTTTGCTAACTTTTGGATAAATGACAAAAAGTGACATATTCCAAGATTAGATTTTCCCCCTGAAACTTCATATATTGAATGACTGACCTTGTGTCACTGCCATTACCAATCAAAGATATTCATATAAAATTTTTATCTTAGATCAAAAAAACCCCAAACCCAAATGGGCTCCAGAATTGACATCCTCTGGAATGAGACATTTCCTGAGAGAAATAAGGATTGGAGGAGGTTACTGTGGCAAAGCTTCTGGCATTCTGATTTCCCAAACAATCATCAGCTTCCAGGAAAATCTTTTTGCTTTGACCAGTATTTGTCAATTCTTACACTGCCTATTCCATTCATGTCTTCAGTATATTTTTTCCTTTAGAAAGGGTATTTGTTTTGCATTTTAGCTATTAGGAGGAAAGAAATAGCTGTGAGACTTACGATACGTATCTTAGGCTATAATATTAATTATGCATATCTTTTAGTTTTTTATTTTGGCTTGTCCTAAGTGATGGTACTCCTTGTATCTTAAGCTACATTGAATTAATATCCAAAGTCTGAATTGAGCTATCAGCAGTCTTTTGCTAGATGTTCAACAAAATGGCTGGGAAAAACCCACAAGTTCTTCTCTTCTTACAGCTGACAGTTAAGGAAAACATTCACCCTGGAGACAGCACTTGTAAACATAATTAAATTTAAAGCACGTGCTTAAGGTCTGCTGAGAACATGAGGAAGCTGTCTACTTCAGACAATTTCCTCTTCAGAAGTTTGGTCTTAGATGGGTAAATGCTTGTCAATTATCTGTGAAATGTTATTGAAAACCACTTCTTTGGGAAATGATGAATATTTATTTAAAGGTTTTTTTGAGTGTTTGTTGGTGAGTCTATTTTCAATTTCACTATATATACTTTTTCTAGAAATTGTTAAATGTATTTTCAATTATTAAAAAATTCTTGCAAGCGAAATAAAACAACTCAAACCCCTAAGATACTGTATTAACTAAAAGGCTACTTAATAATGTCATTTTATATTAACATGTATTCATGGGTACTCAAACTTCTGAATTTAATTTTTTGATGTTCTCAGTTTCACATACAATGAATAGAAAGGTCTTTCTTTTGAAAATGAACGACCATGCAGTATATTAAGAATATTATTTTCATTAAGGGACAGAATCCTGGCTTATGTTATCATGAAAATAAGAAAAAACAATGTACCATCAATAACTATCCTTTTGTAACACATGAACAAGACACATCAGCTCTCTTACCTTTCCACTTGGTTTGGTTGCCTGTCAGATTCAGTACACAAAATGTAACTGTCCAGCCATTATTAGATTATTTTCATATATAATGACCTTTTTGTACCAGAACTAAACAGTTTTAGATTTCAATTCTCTTTGCCTCTGTTGCATTGCCGTAATGTGCAGACTAACTCTTCTGACAGTCACGCTCAATACGCTTATTAAGACAAAAACAGCTATGAATATTTTGATTTTAGGTCAGGGTGACAAAATCCAATTCCTGACAAAAGAAAACAGGGAGTAAAAATTGCTAGTAGAATTTTTCTCATCTTTGAGTTCCTTAGCAAACCTCTCAATGGCTGCAGCAGGGTTTTTATCCTACATTTTTTCTGGGAGCATTGATTATGTGTAACATGGACTGACCACTTGTGAAAATAATGCTCTTGAAATGAATCTTGGTTTCACAATACCAGTCAATCCTACTCAATGAGTTGCTTTGCCTATGGTTCTTCATCTTAGTTGGTCACTGAATGACTTGTTTTCAAGGCACATTAACAATTTGTGAAAGGCTAACACAAAAATGCCATCATCATGGTATCAGTCAAGGGTAATTATAGAACAGTACAAAAAATAAAGTTTTCTTATCTGTTAAACTCACTTATAGAATTTGGTTTTCTATATTTTGTTAATGTGGTTATTTATGAATAAAAATATAGGCCAGTTTCACGAGAAGATAATTAGAACTGCACAGACAAAACCATTGTGTTCACTAACAGAATATTGCAACAAAATGACTGTTATGGAGTCCTTTGAAATATGTTCTCAGACATCTGGTTTTGTTTTTTTTTTTTAGAAATAGATAAGAATTTACTGATGAAGCAGAAGGGAAGATGTGAGCCCAAATAGCAAAGTGTCAGTTCATCAGAAAAATAGCAAATTTGCTGAAGCATTTATGAGAGTCAGGATAAGCCATGCTAGCTTTCTTTCACAAAATGACAGGAGAAATTCATATTGCTCTTTCAAAGATTAATAAATCCGACTGAAGTTCACACTTCACTTCTGGGTTGCTCATATCACCTTATGACTATGGACAGAGCACATGTGCCTAAATTCAGTTTTTGCTTTAAATGATTAATTTCGGCTAAAATTTCAAACAATAAGTGTTTGGAAGTCTTTTCAGTCAAGTATTTGTCTTTTCCCAAAAAAATGAAACCATATACATTTCATCTCAATATATTAAACAACAATTTTTATAAAAGGATAGGATGTGCTGACACTTTTTTTAAAAAAAGAGTATATAAATCAACAGGATCTCTCTCCTTAAAAATTCACTTCTGTCAAGGTACGAGAGCAGGCGCTTTGACATGATGAAGATGCTGACTTCCCTAAGGCCCTTCTGATCTTCTCTGCCCTCTAAAAATGCTGCATGAGAAAACACACCTTCAATTAATCAATGAGGAGATTGATTTAGTTCCCACTCTTCCCCATACATGAAATGATCTTTGCAGAAAGTGGTAATTCAATAACTGAATTAATTTCATCCTTATCTCCTCCAAGAAGGGTGGCAAAATACCACTGCTATAAGGGCAAAACAGAAATTGTTAAAAAATAAAAATAGAACTGTGTAGTACAAAGTATTAATGACCAACAATTTAAACAGTGCCAGTGCATCCTTTGTAAAGCTGGGATCTAATTCTTTCTTTGAAATCTTGCCCAAGTCAATAGATACTGAAAATAAATTTCCAAGGTACACAACAATGAAAAAGCATCACAATATCTCATTTTCTCTCTCAGCTTATCCATAGCAATAGTGCCAGAGAAATGTATGAAATTGTACTGTATGATGATGCTGTAACAAAAAACTCCATAACACCTCTGCACCTTTTTTTTTATTATTATCTAAAAAAAAACTGTAACATTTCCTTACTGTGTAATTTTGAACTCCCAAACTGTTATTCCTCTGGGGTGAGTCTTGTTGCTTGTGCAAGAAATTCACGAGCTGGCTTACTTTACAAAAGGTTATATGGAGAGGCTCCCTCCCTGCTGTTTCCATGCACACAACCACTCTGCCTTTTAAAAACTTCTCTGATCGTGGATCAAAGTGGAATGGTTTAGTGAAGTCACTTCATGGTCTGTGTCTGTAGAGGAGAGGGAGGTGTGTCTCTTCCTTCTCACGGGATATTCAGTTGCACACGGACAGGACAGGCTGACCAGAAAAGGATTATAGAAATTGATGTTTTGTTTCTCAATTACAGGACAAGGAATAGGAAAAGGAATAGAGAAGGGAAGGAAAAATAGTCTGAACTAGAAATTGGAGTTGCCTGGTGTCCTTTTCAGAGTTCTCTCTGAGATGCGCATACGATGTTTGCTTCTGAACTCAACCCATCGCTACATTTAAAAAACAATCTTGACTACCAGTTGGTTACTTTTTGCTATAAGCTTTTTAGTCTGAAAACATCACATACTGGAGCAAATGTTTTTTCTTAAATTGGGGCAAAGTTCATAATAAAATTGTAATGAATTACATTTACATTCTTCTTGTCTAATGTTGTCTTATTTGAATTTGCAATAAGCTAAAAGAAGTCACAGGCCCTTTGGTGTATTGTACTATAGGACAACCCAACTAATGCTTTAACTACAGAGTTAGCGAGTATAGGCCTTAGAATGAGAGTTGGAACAGTTTCTGGCTCTTTATTTAATCCCTGCTACACGCAGAATGTGATATTTAAGAATATTGGCTGGGCATGTACTAAGCACAGGGACAAAATTTTGGCTTTGAATCCATGCTTGAATCATAAAATTTACTTTTTTTCCCTCCAAATATAGTGATTTTGGCTTGGGCCTACCTTGATAATTTTTTTTTCCTGAGGCTTAGAATACCACAAGTAGGGGACTGCTTGGCAAGCGGTTCATAAGCTGAAGTAGGAAACTGAAAGGAAGGGCAGCAGAGAAGATAAAGATTTGAATGTAAATGTAATCCTAGAGGGGGCAGGTGTCCTTAGATATGATATGAGAGGCAGAGCTGGAAATCATGACCAAGACACAGAAAATTTGAAAATAGAACCCCAAGTGGCTTTTTAATATTTTTTATACTGTGTTTGGGGAAATAGAAGCTTGTGTTCTTCCTTCATAAACAAATGTCCCTCTCTCAAAGACTATCTTGTATGATTCATTCCCCCTCATATAAATGACCCCAAGTTTTGGCTAAGTGCTCAAACCAAAGTGTTTGTAACACTATCGACATAATCTGGAAAAATTGACTGCATTGGTTATCTAGTTTCTTGATGTTATTACAGAGCAGAAAAATGTTTATTTTAGAGACAGTATGTCTCAGGCAGGGAAAGGTTGCTGTAGAACTGCAACTCAGCACTAAGTACTTAGAGTTACCAAGGAAGACATTATCATTATTGCAATTTTAAATCATATTAAACAAAAGCATCAGTAATTATGGTTTTATCTGTGGGAATCAAGACAGATGGTTATGAAAAAAAAAATGAGAGATATTGTGTGGTTCATAATGGATGACACTGAAATCATAATATATGTATTAAAAAAGTGATTGCTACACCTCACTGTCATCACAACCATCCCATACCAAGCCAGAACTAAAGATACAGGAAAACATAGCATCTGCCCAGCTGTGCACAGCTGCAAAGAGCTATCAAAACCCAGCTGCCGCTTAGTGATTCTCTCCAAAATCTTTCAGGAAGCAATTACTAAAGCCTATATTGGCGTCTTTTTTGACAACTGTGTAATCTCTTACAAGTTGTTGGTAAATGCTGCTTTACATCATCTTGTCACAGGTTGTCGGTGAGGGGGGAAACAAGCATATATTTCAATGTCTAGTTCAGGTTTGGTTTATCCCTGAAGTCTCCTATGCAGATTTGCTCTTCACTCTTAGACCAAAAAATAACTGGCAATGGGGAGACCTTACAGATGTGTCAAATCTAGAGGCTTAATATCTTCTAAATAAATTTAATTTACAACTATCACACGCGATCCTTTACTTTACATTTAGACACCAAAAAAAATTTTAATGGTCATTTAGATACTTACCTTTCATCTTTCATTTTCAGTACAGCCGTCAGAAATTACAAAATATAGATGTATGATCAGGATCCTGAGTGATCCAAAAGGGTATTTGGATTTGAATTACAGTCCATTCTAGATTACTAAGTCCAGCAAGTTACTGAATCAAATCCTGAACTTTTAACCACTTAAATGTGAAGCTTTTCATATCCGGGGCTTTGTTTTTAACAACTGCGTATTTTCTAATTCTAGCACATTCTAGCTTCCTTTCCTGTCTTCTCCTCCCGAAGGAGCAGCTCCCGCTTAACACTAGGTACCAGACAACTTTTTGTGTCAGCCCCTCTCTTTAAATAAAGTAACCAGGTAGGAAGCTGTTCCTATCTGTGCTTTTCTTCACTATTCTTATCCCTTCACTGTTTTAGATCTGAAAAGTGGTTTTGTGTTCCAGAAAATATCTGCCTTTTCTTCTTTGTGCTAGTCTAATATCACCTCTCCTTAAAAAATTCTCATCTTGCTTGCATGAGTATAGGTGTAGTCCAATACTTAAATAAAAATCCAGTTTAGGATATGCTATCACATTTGTCAAAAAGCTTTGGGGGTTTTCCTCACCTGTCCTGACTTGCTAATTTCTCATCCCACTATGTTTCTGCACTGCAGGAGTTAAACACAGGGTTACTTGTCATATTCCAGTCTGTGCTAATTCTAACATGCACTAAAATGTTGGAATTCTGCAAACTTTTTCTTTTCAGTGGGATTGTGTGCAAACAAACAAACAAACCACCAAAATAATTTAACAAACAAAAAGAAAAAGAATAAACACCCTCCCAGAAATACCAAAGCAAAGCGCTCCTATGATCTTAGAAAGACCAGTTTACAAAGTGAAAAAGCATTGTAAGAAAAAAAAAAATCTGGACAAAATATTAGCTAACTGTTTAATAACTCTGGCACGCTGCACATGGTGTACCAGAAGTTGGTGGTAGAAAAAGCCTTTTTCTCTATCTGATCTCATCACTGAACTAATGGTAGTGCTGGTGATATTTATGATTTTCCCAGCCATTTCTTAATGTCGAAGATCAGCACAAACAAGATATTGATGCGGTTATTGCTGTAGGTAGAGGACTTCTGATTCTTTCACATTGGTGGAGCTTTTTAACAACAGAGAAACAATGACAGGATTGCAAACTTATATGTAACCCAGGAGACTACCTGGAGCCAGCATTTTATTTGCTTCTACTGTTACTCTACATTTTAATACAATAATCAGATTCAGCCCCAATTCAGACATGCTGACAGACATGGGAGTGGCTGAAGTCAGAAACAGAAACGTGTCCTCTGCACCCTTGCAGTTAATCCAGTCAGTGTTTGGATTTTTAAGAGCTTTAAAACCAAGTTGTTAATAACCCTCTGGCCTGAAAATGTAATTTAAAGTATTGGAAGGAGAACAGAACAACTCTCCAAACCTCAAATATTATGAATCTGTTCTTTTAAAGTACTGTTTCTCATGTGCCTGTCAGTTTGTTTGTTTTTACAGTTTCTTAATGATACAGTATGGTGAAAAAAACCAGAATTGGTCAGGTTTTAGTAAGTGAGACCATTAATAAAATCCCTTTATAGGAAGCAAAAGTTTATAATAAGGAGCTGAACTCATTCAAGTCAAGCAGGAAACTGGCACTGTCCTTTTGATTCTCTGTAGGATAGTTTTCCTCACTGGAGAAAGATCCAAACCAGAGCTCCAGCCCTTGCTTCCTTCAGTCTGTGGAACCAGTGAGTGTAAAATCACTTCATGGTACAGATTTGTGTGCTTTATGCAGAGAATTTTTTAAGTGCAGAGCGAAATTTACAGTTACTTAAAGCTAATAAATGTGTTTGCAAACTTTGTTAAGAAACATCTTGTGCTTGTCTGAGCACAGTAAAAATTATATGAAGAGCAGGAGAAGTCATATTGTTTTTAAAACACTGGCTGATATACATTTTTACTTTAAAAACCCCTAACTTTATGAAAAGATGGGAAGGATAAAGGAAAAGTTCTGTTAAGCTGTCTGAAATTATGTTGGGTTTTGTTTTCTGCAGTCACAAAACCAAAGCTAATTCCACATCTTAGAAAAAGAAAAATTAATTGGGAAAGTGCTAGAGCAAATTCAATTTTTTTTATAGTAACTGGTGCATCTGTATCACAAAAAAAGCACAGTTATCCCTGGAAATGCTATAATGCCTTCAATTCTCTGTCTTAAGGATCTAACACAAATATATAGCCTTTCTATAGCAAAAAATTGATCAAAACATCTTAGAGAGTTTTCCTAGACAGAGATGTTAAAATAAAGTCCTTTTTTGACTTGGAATCCTTCTCTGTAGAAACCAGAAGTTTAATTCTTTTTCAGACATCTGAATATAAGAATGTTTTACAGCTTCTGACAAAACAGGGAGAGAAACAATCACAATAGTTCTGGGCATATTCTCTTTCCCTGACATGAAATCCTGTCTAAAAGAATGTGGGGATTTTTTTTTTTTACATGCTAGGATTTTTACAGTCTAGGATTTCTAGATGTGTACTTACCACACAGTGGTTCTAGCCCCGATGCTGCACCTGAAGATCTCAGATGTCTGCATGGATGATACATTATCAGTTTACTGGTGTAAGGCAAGCTTGCAGTGTGAAACAACTTTTGTATGTCGCAAAAACATCGAATTTATTGGATAAGAAGAGATCATCAAAGTAGTCTAAGCACAGTAGGTCCAAAACTTCCCCAGTGTAGGACACCCCACTTAGTTGGGATGTATGTCCTTCAGTGAGTTTTTTGGGCAGAAGTGGGCTTTCACATTTTTGTGGGTTTGTCTTATTCCATGCAGTTCTCAAGATTGTGTTAAAAAAATAGGAAAAGGAGGACAAACCAGGATGTATTTCAGAGTTACTATCTATTGAAGGTTCTCAGGGGTCTTCAGTAATTTACTGAATTTTTTAAGGCTTGTGAGTCCAAAGACTATGCAGAGAACTAAAACATCTGTATCTTTGCCATAGGATCCTCCAGGAATCTGTTTCAGCTTCCAACACTTCTATCTCCTAATTTTAGAAAAAATAAATTAAAAAAAAAAAAAAAAGGAAAGTAAAAATAAAACCAAAACCAAAACAAACCAGCTAACCAAACAAAAACTAAACAAACAAAGAAAAAAACCCCAAAAAACCAAAACCCAAACCAAAACCAAAATGGCTGGCGTGGTCCATCCTTTCTCATCCTTTCAGTTCCCATTTTGGCCTAATTTCTGCTGTATCTAATTTTATTCCTTTTATTTGTAGTTCCACTCCAGCCTTTCAAAATAATCTTTGGACTGTTTAAAAATATTGTTGGCCTCATTCCACTGTTTTTGAAGTTTTCATATCCATATAAAATAACAGAATGTGCTGTAGTAACGAAAAAACACCATCGTATTCTCTTTCCAAAGTGGAGCCCATTTAGAGTAGAGTTTTAATCCCCAATTTTGCAGCACTATGCAAACATTTTCTAAACCTTAAAAAACCTCACTCAGAGCTTGAGGTTTTTTAAAGTTTATTCTTACCTGTTCTGGACCAGCCCTCCCATTTCCTTTTGGTATCCATTGAGCATTAGGAACAAAACAGAACATCTAGGAAAAATACAAACAAACATACTACTGTGCATTTCTGAATGCTGCTTAACTGTTTCTATTTCTTATAACTGCGTAATATTTTGACTTACTCAAAGTTCTTACTTTAGTGCAACGTCAGGATACTTTATAATTTGGGTTATAAATTCACCAGGAGAACAAATAGGAAGACAATAAATCTAAAGATCTTATGTTTTGATTTTATATGTTCAATTATTAAAAAAAAAAAAAAATCCATTTCTGATTGGAAGTGTGTTACCACATCTGACTAGGGCAACTCCCATTGAAAACATAAACTGTTGCTATTACTCAGGACAAGCAAGTGACCTGGGAAGTCTCTGTGGCTGTCACAACATTTCATATAACTTTCCTTTTTCCATTTTAGCCCACAAGTAATGGAGTTACACCGGAAGATTCTGTCAGGAGGGCTTGTGCCCAGTGTCTCGTTTGCTCATACCAGGAGTGGACGTACACTGCACAAAAAGGAGAAGGGTGATGTGATGAGGCCTTTTTGTCTGAACAAATGTTTTTCAGCAACTGACTGAAATTATGGCCCCATTGACAGGCTTGTGCAACTCCATCTATCCTCTTGTCTGAAAATGCTTGTTGCCTGATTACAAAATAAATTTTTCATTCTGAAAAAATGCAGGGCTTTATCCTGGCAGTTGGAGCCTGGAGATGACTCTCTTGGGGTGGCAGGGGAAGAGGATAAAAATAGATCAGGTACCTGTTTCTCATTTTCCAATGACAATCGCCATAAGAATGATGTTAATTTTAGGATTTTTGGAAAACAATATTTTAAACCATGCATTTTAGTATATTTCTTAGTCATCTGAAAGCTTAAAATGTAGTTACCTAAAATCTTTATGTAATCTTGGTTAAAATTCACCAACCGTGCAATTTTAAGCCTGGTGGGGCCAGGTGATTGAACAATGGCGAAGCAGAAATTAGGCAGCAAAGAAAATTTTCTGATTCTGTCTTCACAAATGTTTTGTTTATCATACTGAAGACCAGGGGAAAAATTATATTTATAAATTAGGAAACATAATTTAAAAATATTCATTTAACATCTGCTCTGCTAATCTTCGAAACACCACGTCCCTAAAGTGCCCTGTGTGAATGCATTATGCCATGTATGGGCCTCTCCTGGTTTCTATAACTTGAGCAATATACCTCCACAATTAGGCACTGGCAGATTGTTTCTACAAACTGAAATGCATTTAGACTAGTTATGTCAGAATAAAACTTTGTATGGAATTACACATTTCAGTCAAAATGGATAGGATATTTCTGGGATGTACAATTAGGCCAAAGGAAACAAAAACAGTACATGAATCATTACACCTGAAGTGTTTTAAATGCAGCATGATTTTAGTAGTAGGATTAAATACATCAAAAACTCAAACTGGAATCCACTTTTAACTAATAGTAGTAAAATGGGCTGTCACATGACACTGACTGTTCAACTGCTTCTAAGTGCTCTACTAGTGCCAGTTAAAATCTGCTCTGGCTATCAAGACTATTAATTTGATGTCATAGAGAAATGAAAATGCCATTTTTGTATTTCATCTAGGTCTTATTTCACATTGGGAATTCTTTCCTTCTGCTCCCTTCCTCTGATTCAGTCATCTAACATTTTGGTTTAAAGTCTCAACTCTTACAGACATAAGGAGAAACAAAAGGTTGATTACACCATTGATTTGCATCAATATTTCTGTGCTAGCAGGCAGACAAAAGCAGAGACAACACATAAGATTTCCTATGAGCAGAAATGAATACTGTACTTAATAAATTGAATAAAATATTGATCCATAGTAGAGAAGTTGTGATGGAGTTATTGTGAAATCATATGGACTGACGTCAATATGAATTGAGACAAAATATGTCTAGTCAAATATTAATGAATTGAGAATTTCATATTACATTTAGACAACAAAAAGTATTTTTCCTGTAGATGGCATTTTCATTTTACCAGGGTTTAGATGCTAAGCTTCTCTCTTCACTATTGCGTATTGTATTCCACAATTCAGGTTTACATCTCCAGAAGGTTAATACCTCCTCTATAAGGTTACGCAGGGTGAAAGGTCCTACTAGCTTGGCATTCTTACAGATGTTGACAGGCAACTAAAGAGGTATCACATCGGTATTTGGAAAAATGACTATTTTATTGTTGGCATGCATTGCACTAAATCAAGCTGAGTGGTCAATAAATTGGGTAGTGTAAGCTGCATCCTCTTAGAAGCTTCATAAGAAATCTGTAATCTCTTTTCTCAGCTAAAACACTCTGTGATGAAAATAAAATGTAGCATCTGGATAGGGACAGACAGCTACTGCTCAGAAAAGTTTTGTGTGCCTGTTGGCAGGATAAAACAGGGTGGCTGACTAAGTATCACTGTGTGTAGCTTGGACAAACACTGCTCAGGAGAAAGCCTAGAGAGGGTGAATGCAGGTTGAAAAGGGGCACTGGAAAATATTCTGATTCATCTGATGTTCATATGAATGAGTTTTATATATCTTTGTGCTTATGCTTGGAACTCTAAATGCCTTGATAGAATATTCATTGAGTATCTTCTGTATTCAGAACTCAATGACAGCAACATATCCTTATCAAGGAAAATAATCCAGCTTCTCCAAACCACTTCTGATCCTGAATCTGAAAGCCGTTATGCTGATAAAGAACATAAAACTTCAGAGAAATCAGAGATGTGTTAGCTGATCATTCTAAACTGGCCTGCAGTTCTTTATGAATTGTTACCTTGTTATATAATATGGAGTGAGCTCTGACCTGCACCAGCTAATATTGGCTTCTATATTTAGGGTTAACTATAGTGCATTCATAGACATCCTATTCTGTAAATAGTGGCAAACAGTCAGGTGCCATTAGGGGCTGCATTAATTGGATTTGCTCTGGTGTACAGGTTACCAAATCTGGCCCTCTCTCAGATCCACAATCCCCAAGATCAATAAATATGCTGAGAGGATAAATTTGTAGAGAAAATTCTTTTGATAATCGTATGTAAGAGAACAGAAACTGCCTAAGCTCCTTTCAGCATAAATATCTGTCTGTCCCAAGATCAGCCTTCTGTTGTTTTAAAATCTTTAGGCATACTTTTACCTAAAAATTACGTCAACAGTACTTTACACCAGCACAGCAGCCATGAGGAATGATAATCTACTTAAGGAGGGTTATAAACAATATTAATATCTATGGGTTCCGTATTTCATGTACCTTTCTGGACAACTCTAAATATGAAAGAACGTGCAATTTTAAAATGGTCTATAAAAATTTTTACTACAGTGATTTTATTGTGTTAATTCTCCTCTCCTTAATGATATAAGTTTAATATTCTTGTGGGCTCTTTCTTCATATTTAATGAATATACACAGTGTATTTTGACAATAAAAGTGTTCTACAGACTCAATCATAATGAACATAATAGTATATGAAAAAAATCCAGCCACAGCAATTCATGACACATCTGAATTAATCTGGTTAGCCTGATTAACAAGGGTGTTCTTTGGTGTGCTGCAATGGTAAGCAGAATCACCAGATTGCTACTGGGGGATAACCTGGAATCTGTTAGAATCTGACAAAGTGGTGGTTTTTCAAACTTTGTACAAAATCCTCCCTTTGCCCTCTTATTTTATCCATATTTTATTTTCTTAATGATTATATTAATGGGAAAACCAGCCTAGCCCCAGTACTGCAAAATGGAATATAAAACACATGGCTGATGCATAGACAGGAAAGAATCTACTCTTTTTAGTGGGTTAACCTGAACTGTTTTTAAAAGCTGGAAGAAAGACTCTGAGGACCTATGATGGCAGCCCACGGGATCTCTGCAGAAGCCCTGTGTTAAATCCTGTGCTATGAATAAATTCCCAGAGCAGTAGCTACCTAGCCCGGCCCTCTAGCTTGTATATTTTATCTTCTGTTCTAGGCTCCAGTACTCTCCTGGGCCTTTTAAGTACTTGCTGCATTTTATCCTTGAGGCTGCTGCTTGCAGGGAGCAATCTGAAGATCTAGATCAGACTTCAAACTCACCGAGTACTTCCAGGAAATCTGTGATGAAAAGTTCTAAGAAGTTTCTCGTTGCTATTCTGTTTTTTGATACATGTTATCTGCATTTATATGATTATAACAATCCTCCGAAGTACAGAACCTGCGTGAAAATGAGTTGATGCTTAAGTACAGCTCTTCAGTAGTGTAACATCAGCACAAATATACTCATTCATTTCAGGCTGCATAGCTCTGTCCCACCCGGAATATATCTTAACTTTGTGTTTGCCAAGTGATGGACCTAACAGAATTGTAATTTAAGTCTTTGAAAAACTCTTCAGTTGAACTGTGCTTAAGTTAGACAGTGTTATTTCAATACTTACTTCTTAATTGTTCCAGGGACAAGCATGAGAAATTCCTCTCTTCATTCTTTAAGCCTCTATAGACTTTGATTTACAGGAACTAAAAACAGAAGAGAGAATATTACAAAGCTTCTCCTTTAATTTTTAGAAAATAAAAATGGAAATGAAGAAGAGAGAATAAACTAGTAGAAATCAATTTTCATAGTTAAAATCTGATATGCTTTTTTCTCAGGTGTTACTCACAAGGCCATGCTTAGTTAAAGCCAAGGATACTCTGGGGTATGTAAAAACAATGACCTCAAATGCCTAAATTTCTTTTTGGTTGTAAGCCATTTTTCATCTTTGGAAATACATTTGTGCCAAATATTTCAGAGAGCAGTTTATAGTCTATACTATAAACACCCTCATGTGCTATAAATCTAGGGTGGCCTTTTAGCACAGAAAAATGTTGAATAGCACACAAGAAGCATTTCAATTCAGTGCTCTAAGCTCAGACTTCCTTTATTTCACCCAGGTGTCTCACATTTTCCCCTTTCCCCCTTTCTGTTTTTGTCAAATCACTTTGGCTTACCAGCTTGACATCTCTGGTATTGTTTGTGTGTTATAAAGGTATCTGAGCCTGAAGGTTATTTGTTCACCCATACACTTGGCTATGCTTTTAGGCCCATACACTTTAGGTAAAAAGCTTCGCTGAGATGTAATTATTTGTCACACAGAATTATGAAAGTTTTCATTTGCCTTGTTGGGTTGGCCTTTTGTGCTGTAAGAAACCATTCATGCATTTCCTTGGGAAAGAAGCAGAGCATGATGTCAATCTGGAGATCTCTACCTCTTCAAAAGTGATATGACTGTTAAAAATCAGACAGATCTTCCATACTAGAACCAGGTCATCCTATAATCACAACCAAAGTCTGTGCAGGTGAGATGAATTTTCACTTTTCAGGCTTGAATTGTAGCTTCAGCAGCATCAATGTACTACTCTTCCTTTCAGAACTTCACAATTGGATCTTAAATCCTGATTTCAACCTGCAACCCTAAGCCCCATTTGCGGGAATGTCAAGAGCAAGAAATGCATTTATTTGTGTCTATGATGACTCAAACATGAGACCAGCTACCTCCTGCCTCCTGCAGATTAAGATGATTTTTAATTTTTTTTTTTTCAGTGTAGGGATATAATTTATTTTGGCTTCATTTCTTTTCCTTTTATTTATTTTATTAATTATGCTCCTATCAGAATATTAGATCAGTACAAAGTCTGAACAACACCAGTATTTAGAATATACAAGGAAAAAGCTGTGTAATCATATTAGCTGATGATAATGAGAATCCTTAGACCTCAGCAATAAGAGATGATGAGGATGTATGTATGAGAAATATATTTGGTGCCTCAAAGAGCAGAGAATCAGATCATATGTGGCCATCACACCAGTAACCCCCATCTCTGAATATTTCTGTTTTGTTTTGACTGTGAAATCTTGCTGTACTGCTGAAGTAACTGAGAACTCAATATCAAACCAAGCATCATCTAAAGCTGATGTAATACAGGCACAGATGGACTACAGGCTTTTGGTAAACTGGAAAATATTTAGGAGGACAGCATGACCATCTTATTTGCCTTTGAAGACATAGACCAGTGTTAAAATGCTCTCTTCTGAATTCCCCTCTTTCCAAGCAAAATGCCAAATCAGTCTGGCCCAAAACAGAGTTTTCATAGGTTTCTATTACTATGGATAAGTCAGGAGAAGAATTTTATTTTTTTTTTTTTATTTTCTTTTTTTTTTTTACTTTGAATGTGAGAATATGAGTCTGAATATCATCTTGTCAAAGTCTCTATTGACGTCAGAACTGAGGGTTCAGTTAGGGTCCTTTTACTAACCTGATCCCTGGGAAAGTAATTCTGTGTAGACAATAAATAAGATTTTCCACATTTTTTAAAGCTCTGTAGGAATATCTTTTAATTCTAGAAATACTCATATTTTTTTCTCTGAGTCTGCTTTGATTTTTGCACCATTTTTAGCTTCATGTCTATTTTAGCACTTTAGATATGTTTAATTTGAGTGCCAAAAGTACTAATTAATGCCTGACAGATGGCCCATAACTGACTACCTGAAATTTAGTTGTAGTGAAAGGAAGTGACAGTAGCTCTTTAGACAGCACAAGAAGGGAAGCAAAAGCTGGCTTTTACCTCCCAACTTCCAAATGGGTACTACAATTATGGAAAAATGTGTTTTATTATGTGTATAGCATTTTATACACAAGGATTCAACTGTAAATTAAGTTGAAGCCATGTTCAATGCCAAAATGATAAAACAAACAACTCTAATCTCCTTGCAGGTTTTCAATTCTTTTCACTTATTTGTTTGTTATTGTCCTTTTGTTTTTCTGCCTGGACAAAAGATTATTGTAAAGCAAGGAATGCTGTTAATCCCTCCCAGTGACAGAAAATTAAAGCACAGAGGAGCTGAATAACTTAGGCCATGCCTATGGATTTCACACCTCCCAACAGTAATCACCTAAATGTCCTCTACAGTTAATAGTTATCTTCAGAGGGCAGTGCATTCTATTTTAGGATGAGATGAATCAGCTGCTGCAAGTACCTTCTTTGTTTTGCGTACTGGGAGGTTTGGCAGACAGCTCAGAGGAGCCCTGTGCTTTTGGATAAACAACGAGGTGACCTGAGATACATTGTTAGTCTTCAACAAGTTTGGGAGTAGATTAGAAATTGGCAGTACAGTGTCTGTGTGAGCCACTAAAATATTTTTCCATCTGAAACATAATATTTGGTTTCTTTTTCATGACCTCCGTATATTTTTGGATTAATTTTAATTAATTGTTGATCTCTATTCTGGACATTTCAGAAGGCTAGGTTTTGTTGTAGCTATAGAAGTTATCTAGTTTTGGTAGTGATAGAATTGAATTAACCAAGCCAAAAATAGGCAAAGGAGGAAGCTGTAAGAATTTATGGATCAGTGCTATTCAAAATGTTCTGTTGTTCCTTCTAAAAAACAAAATGCTTGTTTCCTTTCTTATTAAAGCAACTTCGTGACTGACTGAGGAATAATGATTATGTAAATAAAACAAGTAATTTTTTTTCATTTCTGCAGAATTAATTAGTAGCAAAGAATCTGAACGAAATATCAGTAATAATATGAACTCATCTGTCCTTTACATGACCCAACTGTATCTAAATAACGCTCTAAAAACAAGGTAAAATTGTATGATTTTGGTGAGATTTTGTGTTCATGCTTCCAAATATAACACCAATGTCTCCTACTTCACTGGTGATTTAGTTAGTTCAGTTTCAGTCTATGTACTGCTTATGTTCTGGTTTGGTTTTGATACCGTATTCATTACATATATGATATTTTTGATGAGTTTAAATTTTTTTATGGTTTGTTGGATAAACCACCTTTCAAAGGCCAATTTATTGAATATACATAGACATTTATTTTGACAATTGTTTATTATTTTGACTTTTCTGCTCATAGAAAAATCCTGGTATTACATTCTCTCTCCTATGACACTTCATCCTTTTTTTTTTTT
>VZRN01005941.1:103255-113944 GCA_013397935.1 Dasyornis broadbenti | reverse complement strand
TTTTTTTAATATAGTAAGTTTTACCTGTTTCTTTTACCTTCAATTTTCACAACCAATTCTTTCTACAAGTAGTAGCAAAACCTGCCTAGGATGGTCATGATAGCAGTGTGACATTTGTGAAGTTTAATAGAGAGAAATAGTCTGAAGATTTTTTCTTAGCATTTCCCAGAAACGTATTTGTATATTGTGTACTTCAATTTTTTGTAAGTAGATATTATTACTAGAAACAATATCTCCCTTATGTCATCCTTCCAGGTCTTTTAACCAGATACATGTGAAAATATATTATTACATGAGTTTTCCTGCACTTCCAGCATTTGCAGTTTTTCCAGTTTTTCCCATGTTTGTATCCCATTTCTCCCTGTCTTCTTTTTTATCCACTTTCTCAGTCAGGCAAATAAACAAGCCTTTTAAAATGCAAATATTGATATTTAAAATAACAGAGTCTTCTGTGCAAAAGAAACGTGAAGCCTGAAAGAAAACTGCAATTCACAACTTTGGAATCTCTGTCTGTAGGAGAATGTTGTTGATATAAGCCAGAGTTACATGGAGTAATAGGAGCAGAAAAGCAGAAAAGATGTTCCATTTATTTCCAGCATTTACTTTCTGGCCTGATGAAGATACGTATTACCTAGGTTCAGCTGACTGTATCTGTATTCAATGTTGTTAAGCTCTGTGTTCCATCTCTAAGCATCGTGCACCTGGCATTTTAATTTAGCGGGTAAAGTGACTATCACAGGTAAAATTTGAAAGTACTTTGGGATCTTTTTAGAGCAAGAACACCTTAGACATGTAAACCAGATTATTTTTGGTGTCTGCACACTGATCAGTGCTTTAATGAGGTCACTTGTTTGAAAATTTTACTTCATTTCGTCCAGCCTCCTTGTCAAAATAAATTTTGAGTTGTGTGACAGGACCTCATGTCAGTAAGAGCTATGAAGTGAATATTTTCCTTAATATGAAAACAGCAGAAAAAAAAGTCAGAGTTTCAGTTTCTAAACCTGTGTTTGATAGAACACAAGGCAATGAACTAGAACACAGTGATTCTTGGAAGAAGAATTAAAATGTCTCAGGTCTAGGGACTGGGACAGACAAAAATTAAGGATCTGAGGGTCAGTCTTTCACCTCTTGTCTGTGTCATTGCCATTTAGACTCTTTGGTTTTTGGTGTTGATTTTGCTTCACATATTTTCAGTAGCTTCCTAGTTGTGATAAACCCTCGGTTGTGAGGGAGATTCTCTTTTCTCAGTTGCTTTATCTGCCTTCTGCTCTTAGGAGGCTACAAGTCCCACTGAGCCTGCTGGGCCTCCTCTTTGCACTCCATCTCTCACCCCTACCTGGTCACTTGGCCCCAAGGAAGGAGCAATCCCAGCAGAAATCTTATGCATTGTACAGCAGCCCAAGATAGGACAAACTCTTGCCTGCAACTTCACAAAAACACCCCTGGTTGCAAACACACAGTAGGCTGGGAACAAAAGAGCAAGGCAGAAAATACCCTTCAATTTCTGGTAATTTCTTCTCAGGCCAAGTTCCAAAAATCACTCTATTTGGCAAACAAACAAGTATGCTAAATAATAATTTTTTGGTCAGGAAAAATTACTTTCTTTATATGATATTTAATATTAATGTTTTTCATGATGTTGATGTAGAGTGGCATAAAGATTGTACATTTTCTTTGACTTTATTATGATGGATGTGTTATTAAGCCTTTGTAAATGACGTAAACTTCCCAACCACATAAAGAAGTAGATCTTAGAAGGTTTATTGCCAAAGATTCATATTGTGTCTAGACCAAAGAAAACCACAGTGAACAAAAATTAACCTGAGTGGAGTCCAATTTGCAGTAAACAGAGATGAAATTGGAACAAATCACCATAGTTAAAAATATTGAAGGAAAGAGCATAAAGTGCAGTCTTCAATTACTTTTTCTGCAGTCTACAGTTGGAATTATTGCAGCTGAAGTCCACTTTACAGTAGGAAAATGAAGCACAGCTGGTGGTGGCTTTGGTGTGGATAAATAAGGAATGCAGAAAGACTGAAATGTTAACATTGGCTTATATTGCCTGCCAGAGGCAAGGAAGGAACTCCTGTGCTACCCAGGATATTTAACTAAGCTCAGGATTTGTTTTAAGGCACTAGATACTGAACACATTTAGCAATAATCTAAAATGAGAGATCTGATAATCTCTTCAGCATAATTATCTGCTGTTTGGCTGACATATTTTATTTGTATATTCAGGGTTAACACACCACTGAGGACTGTTTGCATCTAGGAATACAGGCAATCTTTGTATTTTCTCCTCATGGCACGGTTGTCGCTTTTGAGCTTTTACTATAATTCTACACTTTGTTACAGAAAGGGTGGAAGTGTGTTCTGGGGTTATGGCCAGCAGATGCTTGTGAGCCTTGCAAGACTGCTGTCCTTTTAGGTGGACAGTAATTTTACTGTCAATAGTTTCATCCTACCTGGCACACTTACATGCTTTGTTTCATCGTACTTTCTAGTGATTCACAATTTGTATTTCTTCTGTAAATGAAGAACTGTCTGGCAACCATCAAGCTTTGTGAGGGTTTAATTTCAAAGGATTTCTGAGCTTCAGTTGGCCACTGTGTCCCAGACATGTCTGATATGTGGGTAGCTTCAGCAGCAACTTGTTCATATAAAAGAAACATTCAATTTCCCCATTTTAGACTCTAAGACTTGTAAGCACTTCCCTAAAAACTTGATAAATGTAATTATCTGTCCTTTTCTGAGTCTGTTTCTTCTTACTTATATTGCCTCTTAGACTGCTCTATCACAATATTTGAAATAATATTTATTGAAGCAGGATTTTTCAAATGCAGAAAAATCATAGATATTTTAAAATATTCAAAACCTAACTTTCTGTCATTTCATTTGTTGGAATTCTACACTTCAGGGCACAAAAAATAAGACTCTGACCTTAACTGGATACAGATGTGAATCTCTTGGTAAGTCTCCACAGATGAACATTTTCCCCTGTTTGCTGTGCCCAAGCTAGGTCTGAGTGAGCTGGCACCTTGCAAGTTTGCAGGGAGAGACTGAGTCCTGTCAGCAGAAGTGTTGTTTTCCTGTGCCAGAGGTAGCTGACAGCACCACCTCTGTGTTCTCCTGATGGAACTGAGTCCTGGAGCCAGGCTGCTGACTGTGAAGGACCCAGCCTGTAGCATGTATGTGCTTCCATTTTTCAGTGAATGTCTCAGGAAACTTTCAAAGTGCAAACAACAACTGTTTCCAACCCTCAAACTCCTTTTCAGACATCATTTTGGTACTCATTGATTAACTGTTTATTGCTGTTTTTAAAGGAATTTGTAGATAAACAAAACTCCCTCATTTGATGATTTTGGTTATCCATTAATAATGTTTTTGTGTCTCAGATCAGTCTGATCACTGAATTAAGTAACCAATTGATATAAAGATAGTTCTTGTGACAGCACTCGCATTTAATGGGACAGAGTTCAGTCACTAAAAACTAATGTGCATAAGAAGATTATGCGCTTAGCTTTATGCACTTGGTAAGTGTGGAGTTCCTAGTACATTCACCATGGGTAGCAATGTGCTTCCTCACTTTAAAAAAAGAAAAGCCAAGTCCTTCAAGCATGGAGAAAAGCAAAGGGGTCTTTTGCAAATGGCTTTCTTGACTGCCTTCCTACAGCTAATTCACTGCAAGGAACAGAGGAAATGACCTTTCTTCTCCATACTACATAACTGTATGAGAAATTTGTACTTACAAAGAGCATCTTTAAGTGCCTGCTAAGAATACTTCCTTTTGGTGTTCAATGATGCTTTCAAGGAGCATGAGGATGCAAAGAAGTTCGAGTGGTATTTAGGCAGACACCCCCCCAAGCAATTGGATGTAAGTCAGAGTGATCATTTGAGTATTTAGACAAAACTGCCTTTGCCCACCAAATAATTTGGATATGTGTCACTTAGAGTGAAACTGAAGTCATCCATCAAAGCAGTGCAGCCTGCAGTCCTCACTGTGCCAGCTTGAACCTGCCAGTCATGGTTTCTCACCTCCTTTAGGAAAGTGCTGGGACTTTCACCGACTTTGATTTTTCTGAGCCAAATTGTCATCTGGTGGATATCAGAATAGCTTCATTACAGTCACTGGCACAATACCAAGTTACTTCAGCTGAAAATCTTTCCAGAGCCCAGAGTGTTTAAAGGCTGGGACTGTGGCTGTCCTTCACACACAGTGGTGAGAACTGGAGGAAAAGTCTGCTTAAAGCTTTCTCCTTTTGAACTGTGACTAGAACCAGCCACTAGCTATTCCTTTTATACAAAGGCTAGAAATTTAGAAATCAAAACCCCATTTAAATTAATTAACTGATTTCAGGCTCAGACTGCATTTAGTTATCTTTTGGTGGCACTGAAGTTATTTGAGATGCTTCTGCTTTGCAGTTATTCTAATGATCTCAGAGTTCTATAATATGTAAACATTCTCTTACTGCTCACAGTTCCTTCTTTTTAACCCTGATTTTCCCATCTCTCTTTCTTACTTCCTTAGCATTGTCTATTATAAGCTGAAGAAAGACTCTCAGTTGCTTTTCACAGAAAGTTGTATATATCAATTATATATTTAATACATCTATGTTTATTCACATTTGATGATATATTTGATAGGCATATACTAATTTTTCAGTAACTGACAGTGTGTAAACAGCATGAATTCATATCTTCTCCCTATGATTTGAAAGATGGCCCTTGCTGGTATCACAAAATTCTCTGGAAATGGACTCCAGAAGACAGGGATAGTTATTTTTACATTTTATTTCACCACATGAGACTGTTTTAATCTCTATATCTGAAATATCCAAATGACCCGGGACTACTCATGTTAGATTAAAATGGTAATGATCCCTTTTCCATGCAGCAGCATTTCATCCTTCATCGCAGTGTGCATCACAGCCATAAAAGGGGCATAATCAGTAGTTAAAGAAATTTGTAAAAAGAAGCTGGCATGACAAATAAACACATTTAGTGAAGTGAGATTAGTGTTGACATGAAAGCTCTCATCAACTGCAAGACTAGGTATAGAGAACCAGATTTCATCTGTGGTGTCACCTGCCAACGACCCTTGATTCCAGCTGGAGACATGGTGTGCAGAATTCAGCATGTGTTCAGTAGTCAAACTGCTGGCACCACATTGTCAAAAATGCCATCTGAAACCTGACAAGTGAGAACATGAGATGTATTCCTGTGTGAAATACACGGAAGCTCCTTGAGCTACCACCTGAAAGGTGTGGGAACAGCATTACTCATGTAGGCTGAGACAGCTTCCCTGTGGTGCCCTGGAGCTGAGTCAATCTGGACTCTGATGACCGAGGTATTGCTGCAGCTGATGGTCAGCCTCAAATGGACCTTCCCTCCTGGTCAGTCTCAAATGGACCTGACCACATGCATGTCTGTGTGTGAACATGTTGGGACACACTGAAACATGAGACATGGATGGGCTTGGGGTAGGAGCCAAACAAAAAAACTGTGTTGGTATAATGAGCACAATGTGAGATTAGCTCAGTTGGTTAGAGCGTGGTGCTAATAACAACAAGCTCGTGAGTTTGATCCCCGCATGGGCCATTCACTTAAGAGCTGGACTTGATGATGTTTGTGGGTCTTGTCCAACTCAGAGTACTCGGTGTTTCTGTATAACTTAATTCATAAGATATTGTAATTTTTTTCAAGAAAGAATAAAAATCCAAGGGTTTTGAGGGGTTTCAGATAAACAATTCTCCTGCTAGGGATAAAAAACTAAATAAATTAAATAAAAAAACCCCAAACATTAGTATATTAGAATAGTTATCCTTCTGGTGAAAGCACTGTCAATTGTGTATCTGATGCTAATATCTGTTATCTCCTGCCTATTTTTTGGCACAAGAGGAAAGCAGGCATGTTGTTCTTATTGAGGGAATAAAAGCAGACTCGTAGAAATGCAGCAAAATGTAAACACTGAACTTAGCTGATATTCACATGCATGAAATGTATTCTTAATTAAAGAATTAACAAATTTACACAATGAAAAATAATCTGAATTCAACCAACAAATTGTTTCATTTCAGGTCTTGTATCACTAGTTCTCTATTGCCTCACTTTTCACTTGTGCTGTGGATCTTTTAGAAGTTTTTTGGGATCTGCAATAGAAAGGGTGGAGTATCCAGAACTGGTATGAATCCAAATGTTTCCCCTGAGGTTAAGTTGTCTGGGATATACTGCTGATACACCAATCTGTCTAAGCTTGTAGACAAAGTGATATAATGCTAGGCTGAAATTAATTACCAGATATTATCTTCATCTTTAAGGTTCCCTCTCTCTGTACTTTCTGTGTTTTCTCTAGGAAGCTATGTCAGCTATAAATGAACAAACCAACTTCTTCTGTTATATTTTAACACTGTTAGCTAACCTAAAACCAAATTTTCCATCATCTAAAATAGTAATTTTCCTTCCTTCCCCAATCCTTAGTAGAGTTAAAATCTCAAATTTTCATCCAGGAGTAAACAACTTGAAATGATCTCAGAATTACAGTGGGACAGAAGCATGTTGTCATTACCTGGGGAGCAGCCTTTCTCCGAGGGGCAAGACTCTATAAATCACCTTGCATCACAGCAGGATAAGTGGGTGCACTTCAGCACTAAGAACAACAAGCTTCTGTGTACACTAAATGCAAGGTGATTTCAGGCAGTTTTCCTTGTACACCTTGTGCTGTGGTTCTGTTACATGGGAAGAATCATCAGCTAAAAAAAGTCTCACCTTTCAAACCCTTCTAATCTAATATTTAGCAATCCTGATTAGTGATCAAAATTGATATTTTTGTGTGTTTCACAGGGAAATTAATACAACTTACTTTCATTAGGATCTGAAATGGGGATCTGTAACACTTATTCCAGGTGTGTGCCTAGGATAAAGTAGCTGGTTTTGATGGAATGAGGTAGCCCAGCTGTACTGAAAGCACACGTGCATTCTGGTGACAGCTCTATGAAATTTGCATGCTTATTCTGCATTACTGAAACCTAGCTATTTCTACAGCAATTTATAACAACATAAATGTGTGCAACAGTTTATGACAGAATGAAAAATAGCAATTTGAAATGTATGAGCAATTTGGGACAAGAGGACATTATACTACTCTAGCTGGGCATTTACTGAGGGGCTGAATTAATGTCCTTGTTCTTCTCAAAAGTACTATTGACATTTAGCTGAGCAAAAGTTATTTAAGCCACTAAAACCTATCTGAATAGTATTTTCCAGGACCATAGTATATGGAGATGCTAGTATACTGGAGGGAATAATAGTCCTTTGAAATTGCCTACATGACTACATCGTTATGATCAGGTTTCTTCTTTTTATTTTTTATTTTTTTTTATTTTTTTTTATTATTTTTTTTATTTTTTTTTTCTTTTAACCTATGTTAAACTTGTGAATTGATGAGATTTCAGATTCAGGAAGCTGGGTAAATGTAAGTCCCACAGGCTTTCTAGTGGGACAGCTGACAGTTGCTCTGCTACCAACACTTTATAGACTTCTGTACATCAATTCATTGCCAGGTGTTTGTTACACTGGAACTAGGTGTTTAATATTCGGTAAGAAAATTTTCCAGTGCAGGTTGAGCATCATTAGTAAATTCCAGATACTATTTCTTGCCTTCCGTCCAGTGTTGTGTTCTACCTGGCTCCTTATTTTGTATCCTGTGTCTTGTGACTGTTCACTGCCTTGCCTTTCTCAATACTGCTGGGTCCCAAGTCTTTGTGTTGGTTTTTTGTTTGTTTTGTTTGTTTGCTTTGTTTCGATTTGGCTTGGGGTTTTTCTTCCCCTGAGCTTGGTTCTTTTATCTTTAGACAAAATAGAACCCTTCCTTTTATCACATTGTGAACTGGTAACGATAGATTTCTTGCGCATTACATGTGGGTACAGGATGCAGGAGGGGGAATCACTAGATGCCTGTTCTGCGCAGTAGCTCCAAGCGCAGTCAAGTTCTCCCAAGGTATACATTTTCAGTGTAATGATGGAGAACTGTCTATTTACAGAAGAGATTATGTATAAATTGTTCGTTGCACACATGCCTCTGCTCTGCCCACCTGTCCCTCAATGCCTTTCCTCAGCATACTTAAAATACTTCAGCAACCAGCAAGAACATCAGACATGTTTGTGCAACTGTGCTCCAGACACAGTATTGATGGAGCTGTGAAATAAGGGGTTAGTAAAGGCTAACCATATGATTCCTGCTGTAGAATGCTGTAAATATGATCTTTGCTTGTATCTGGGAAAAAAAAATGTTGAAGGCTATGATTCCCACTGCTCAGTGGTAAAACAAGCCCACCACCATATAACAAACCCAAATCCTATGAGCCAACTGTTCATAAACGGCAAGCACAGGCATTAGTTCATTTCAGAATTCCAGACGTTTTAAAAAAACAGTATTTGTTTGAATAAGAAGCAATTTATTTTTCTATAGATTTTCCTCTCCCATCTGCAATAAGTTTGCTGAACGTTTTGTCTTTTGCAGAAGCAGAGTAAGTTTCACAGTACAAGAGACCTGACCGCAGGAAAGCTCCAACCCAATGAGTTATTTGATTATGATAAACTCCCTTAAGAGTACAACTTTATGCTTATATCTGAGTGGAGACAGATATTTTTCAGTCCTGTAATTGAGGTAACTCAGGTAAAGACATTCATATACCATTAACGTATAGTATGATTTTGGTTGCTAATACAAGCAAATAGGCAAGCCCAATAAGCTTTGCACTTTTCCACAGTTTTCCTTTGATGGCCTTGAGAGAGGCTTTACTGAGTGCATGATGTTAAAAAGAGATTATCCTGAAAAATTCCTCTCCTTTGAAGAAACATGTTTTAAAGCTATTTTAAATGTAGATTGATTATTGATATGCTACCACCCCGCAGTGAAATACCAAAGAGACATAGAGGTGCACCTGTATTTGCCTCAAGGCTCTAGTTTGATGTGATTTCTCCCAGTTGTTTCCATTCTTTCAGGAATTAATTACAACTTGTTGATCACACACTCTGCAAGCTGCCACAGACAGCTTCTTATTCCTCCTCTGCCAACCAGTTCTTTTTAACACAGATACATCTTTTGGTCACCTGTCCCTTAGATTTGGCACCAGGATAGACAAGGCAGATCCAACATTTCACATAGCTACTTTTCTTTCTGACCTGGTTCTTTTTCCTTGCCATGAAAATATTTGAAATATCCCAGTCTTGTTCTAAAGCAGTAGAGAAATGAATATAGTTGCACCTTTATTTTATTGTATTTTACTGCATTTTATATTATTTGTTAGATAAAGGTTTGTATTTACAGAAGGCTGCAAAAGCCTCTAAATGACCTAAGAGTGATTATTTTTCAGCGGTGTTGTGTACAGGATGTGATGTAAACTCTTATTCTTTATGATTGTGTGAGGCCTGAGAATATTGTGGATCAAGTCCTCAGCCTATTAAGCACAGTCCAAGCACAGACTTCAGAGTTCATTAATGCTGGTTTTGCACAAATATACGATATGTTTGATTTAAATATATCGTAACAGTCTAATATAAGGCCCATTGTTAATGAAAATCTTTAATAGGCAAGAGCATGGATGGCTTAAGAAATTCTAAATGTTATAAAATTTTCTTGTTTATTTGAACTTGCAATAAATCTAGATACTAGATACAAAGATAATACTGTGGCTTGTTTCTTTTATCAGTCTATTGAAATTTCTGTTAAAATTGGAATGCATGTGAAATGCACAACCCAGATTTTAATGATAAGCCTTCATTTAACATAGGTGCACTAATTTATTTCCAAGTTTATGTTTATATTCCTGCAAATGATACTGCTAGGCAAAACCTTCCATTGCTGTTTTAAAAGCCCTGGCTTTGGTTTTTTGAATTATTCTTCTGAGTATATTAGTAAAACCACAATATCCTTCACTGGCTTCATGGTTGTAAAGTAACTAGATTTATATTACATGATGCCCTGTTATACTTTGGTAATAGCTTCAATGACTTCTGGAAAAATATCATCATGTTTCACTTGAATTGAAATATTTCTGGATGCAAAACACAAGAACCGAGATATTCTTCACTGATACTTAAAAGAGGAAAGACTTTTAGTATAAGGAAGCCAAGTAGTAAAGCTGCTTTGTTCTCCTTAGACAACACACATTCATAGGCTGAAGGAAGCCCATGAAAAATACAAGAATGATCTAAACACAAGAAATCTCTCATAGTTCTGATAGTGTGCTACAAACTTATCTACCTTTAGGGCCAAATTGAGAAAGACAGAAATGTTTGTGCTATACTATTAGGTAACTGCCATTGCAGCTATGTAAGGGGGCTTTAAAAATTAAAGTAAGAATCCTGAAATCTAAGAACTAGAGAAAGAAATGCTGGAAAATTTTCTAGAGTCATGTGTTTTATCCCTGTATACTGGGAGGGTCAAATTGTACCTTGGCAGCCTAACTGAAACAGATGGTCAGGCTGGATTTTACCTTTTGGGCAGCACTTTCCTACAAGAGAAAAAAGGAGCCTGAGAATGCAAAAGTACAGATTTCCACATTTCAGATAAACCCTGGGACATATGTACAGAGAAATCCTTCTCTAAACATATTTCCATTTCCGTGCTTTGCCCTGCTGTCCAGCCGCACACTCTCCTCTCCTCTCCTCTCCTCTCCTCTCCTCTCC
>VZRN01005941.1:73788-103091 GCA_013397935.1 Dasyornis broadbenti | reverse complement strand
CTCCTTTCCTCTCCTCCCCATTTCTCATGTTCTGCTCTTTGTTAGCTTACCAAAGCTTCTGATATCTCAGGTTAACATCCTATGAAAATTCTGTTCACAAAATAAAGGTGCTTGAACTTGCTTTGAAACAAAATCTTTTCTGTAGTGGAATTTGTCATGTAGGAAACAGTGCTTATCAGCTTATATAACAGTTGAGAAAAACATGAAGCATGCCCATGATGATCCTCCATTTAATGTGAATCAACAGAGCTGAGACTAATAATTTTCCTTCTATGTATTACTTAGACCTGTGCTTCTGTTTTCCAGTGGATTCTAGTGAGTCGTTTCTAAAAAAGGATGACTGTTTTGATTTTTGATACTTTTGAAACTTTTTCATGAGTTTCTTAATTAATCTTAGTGATAGATTGGCTCATCTCATTAACTTGCTGAGAAAAGATAATGAAGAGTATTTTATTTTAGCAAGGCAATAGAAAATTGCAAAGAAAATGGAAGATGTTTCTGCTGCAGAAATTCTTTTAGTGTGAGGGACAGGTTCTGAGGTCTCTGTGATTAATAGACATAATTAGTTTACAAAGGCTGGAAAACAAGGTTATCTGATTTTGTGATTTACTCTACACCATTGCTGGCCAGAATCAATAGGGTAATGATCAGCTTTTGCCTCAACGTGGGGCTGGAGAGGAGGGGCAGAGAAGAAATTTATAGCTTTTTGTTTTGGTCACCATCCATGTGATAACTGAGAATTGTTAATGTTGGCTTCAGATGCTATGGAGTGTCTTACTCACAGTACCAATGACTCATTGATTTTTGAAAAGTAGCTGAAAGTCCATCTTCCAAGGCAAACTTTATCACCTGCAGTAGGATGATGTATCACTATCAGCCTTCAGGGTCACTTTTGTGATATGTACAGTAGGTATTCAAGCACAAGCAAAGACTGCATGGCTCTGTTTCTTCAGCAGCCTTTGCAGAATAGCTCTATAGTTTTAAAATAACTGCTGAAATAGGAGTCTACACTGTCCGTGACAACACGGGCCTCCTGGAATATCTGCTTTGAGCTTCTGAACAGGTATTACTGAAGGAAATCAAAGTCGAACACAAAGCCCAGGTTTATCTTGCTAAGCACTGGATGTAGGAAAAAAATGGATGTCAAGTTCAAGCCAATGCCTGAAACATGACTGTCTCAGGAAATGAATACTAGAATGGATCTTCTAGATCACTAAACCAATCCTTTCATCTTCTGGGAATCATATCATGTTTAATCATTGATGGAGCTGACCTGAGTTCAGTTTTATTTGCTTTTACTAAGTTTTTACTAAGTTTCCTATTTGATTTGAGGAAAATGGCAGCAGTAATTACAGATCCTGGACATTGGCCTATTTGATACAGAAGTAGCATCTGACATGGCTAGGTAGAAGACAAAATTTTTCTATTGAAAAGGAGGCCCCAAAGTTTCAAGAGAGAATTCTCAAACAAAATAAAACCTCTGCAATGGGGTGAGTGCAAAGATCTGAGGATTGTCTTTGGGTCAGTTAGTAAAAAGAAAGGGAAAATTTGCCACGTTTACCTCTCACACCAAATTCCAAGCATTCAAAAACTGTGCATGCTACATGGGATCTGTTACCTATCCCAATTTACACAGAAAGCACCATGCTTCTCTACTAAATCAGGGCATTGGACACCTTGGGTTTGCACATCTCTGAGATATTTCAGTTACTAAAAGAAATTAATTTCTAAACTATGTGGTGTGTATGGGAGATGTATCATACAGGTCTACTGCACATGGTACTGCTGCATAACCATGCTCTAAGCTCTAAACAAGTTCAACCTTTTAGCTACTGAACCCTGACAGCAGATTCTCTGTGATTAGACAGCCATGGTCAGCTGTAATGCCTTATGTAGAGAATTCTCTTTAATTACATTAATTTACATTGCATCACGGTATATGGTGCTGGATGGTATGTTTTGAAAATCTCATTGAGAATCAAAAAAATGTCAAAGATCCTTTGGAAAGAAGGCTTTGAAAACCTAAGTCCTCAAGGGCAGGATCTTTGTCAGCAGTGGTAAATATGTCTGCAATAAATTGCTTGCTTGAAGTAAAGCAAAGGTTAAGCACACATCGCAAAATGCTGTAGTGTCCACTAATAAAGCACTCTGTGCATGCAGCTGTCATGTGAAGCTTTTTCTGACAAGCTTGAAGACTGTTTAAAGTATTTTGTAGAACAATTCTTGCAATGGTGAGAAATTTCCCCTGAATTATTCACTTGACAGCTGGAGATGCAGCTGTTAAAAACAGCTCTTTAGGAAGAAAAGAAATTAAAATGGGTAGGGAGAAAAATAATAATAAACCAAGGAAATGGGGAAAATGAAAAGAGTTTGTTTGAGGGAAAGAAGCGTGTACAGCGGAAATGTGCTAAGGAATGTGCCCAGGAAAAGCAACATTTTTCAGCATTTTCTCCTCAATTTTTTTTCTTCTGTAAATGGTACACATTCAGGGGAGGGGAAGCAAAAAGCAATTTATGCAGCTTGATATCAGATTGCACTTTCCTGACGAGGTCCATCACCCTCAGAATCTGTGAGTGTTTGGGAAGGTGGTGATGCTTGCAAATCAGCCTGCAACAGAAAGAGCTCTGAGCAATCTGACTTCTTTTTAATCAGAAAGGAAGCAAAATATCAGACTCCATTTAGGATGTTTTCTTGTTGTGTTTTTTAAAGTACCGGATTACATTAACAAAATACTACCTGGTTATTATTTATATTTCAGATTATGCCATGCATTTATAGGCTGCATTATTAACATGGTAATACTTCAGAAATCAGTCAAGCAGTGGCACTCTATTAAGTCAGGAATTTTACTGTTAAGTAACAAATTCTCTATTCCAGAAAACTATCTGTGAGGCAGACTGTGGTAGGTGTATCAAACTGGCCAATAGATAAAAAGGGGGATTGGGGGAAAAAAAGCCAACGCAAAAGACCTATAATTTTTCAGGACAGCAAAGCTCCAGCTGGATAGCCCAACAAACCTCATACCATGTTTCATATTTATAAGGAGCTCCAGCAAGGAAGTGAAGGGCATTACTTGGAACATGTCTTACATATCAAAATATAGAGTTTGGATCTCAGTTAGAAAATGAGATCCCACACATTCCTTAATTTTTAAGCAAAAATGCCACACATAGGTGTTTGTAAAGAATTGTGGTGAAAACATATTGCTGCTGGGACAGGTATGGAAGGGTGAGAAGGCTTTAGATCAGAGATCTGCATTTGCCTTCTGATTCTTCTGAGGTCAGACGCTTTAAAATTAATCACTTTAAAATTATTCCTAAGCTTCTAACAAAATTTGGAGAGAGGGACTTGGTTATAGGCTAGTAATTTAAAACATTCTTGAGGCATTTTGCTTGGATTTTGGCTTCAGCTTTCTGCTTAATTGCAAAAATGACTCTGCTATAATAACAAGGGTGCAATGGCACACACCTGGTATAAAAAAGGGAGGACAGAGCTTGACAGCATGCAGATATGAACCTTGTATGCACTCTAGCTTGTTATATGAGCTGTTTGTATGGCACTAGTGGAGAAGTTTCTTTTCTCAGCATGTAGAGGTGTTGTATTTTCTGTAAAACAATAATTATTTGAAAAGGAGCAATTCCCACAAACCCTTAATTACCTACCCTGGATCTGTGGGCAGCCTCACCACTCTTGTAGGGAAGAGCAGTGATGTGCTTGCAGCAGCAGCTGACAAGGTGGTGAGCCTATGATTTAGAGAAGCCTTGCACTAATCATTGGTTGGAATTGGGGCTGGCTTAAAAGAGGAAATGAGGATATAGCCAAAAGCCTGGCTGCAGAGCCAGGGAAACTGAGTAAGATCCCTGAATATCAATATAATGCCCTAGATATTTCCACTGAATATCAGTGTGTTTCTCAGTGAAAAAGTGCCCATTGGCACTCACCAACTTTTCATAGCAGACAAAAGAGCTGCCTTTTACTCCAGGCTCACAATATTGTTATCTGCCATCTGTCTATCAGCCTTTGTGAAAAGCTTGAAGTGCAGAGAGAGGACCCTATTTCTTCAGCTAAAGGATTTTTTGTATTAGATAGATTTAGTGGGAAAAATTGGATACCCAGGATCCACTGGTGAAACCTAGTCCTTTGATCTTATGGCTTTCACTGATTTCCTAGTTTCCATTGCTAGATCCGAGAAGTCCAACTGCTCAGGAGACTGAGAAGACTGTCAGAAAGAGTTGGATGTGAGACTTCTAATTTCCCCAAAAAGATGTAAAAACAAGGGCCTGCTCAATGTGAGGTTTCTCTTGCAGTGAAGGTCCCAAAAGAGATCTTCAGTGAAGGACTGTGCACTCCATTCACTGAGGCTTTGGGTAGGGTTCAGCTTTGCCTCTCCTACGCTGCCTGTGTCTGTGAATTTGGATTGCCTTTTCCTATTATAGTGCAATGTCTAATTGTTACTCAGAGGAATACTGAGTCATTATTATATGGCTCATTTAGTCAATATGTCTGTAATCATAGATCCGCTGTCTCTGCCTTTACTTCTTTAATACTTATTTGTTGCAGCATTTTAATATTATCTTCCCTCAAACCTGATTGCTTGTTCCTTAAAAGAATTGACCTCATGACCTCATTCCTGGTGTTGTCATGGCCACAGGGATCACAGGGCATTTATTTATTCAGCTTCAGGTGGAAGAACCCATGGGGCTCCTTTAACATATGGTTCTGTTCCACTGAAGAAATCAACTAAGCTCTCATTATCATTAGTGATGGAGCATGGACATAGATAAAATATTCAGACCAACAGAGAATTATCATCAGTCCAAAAAATCTAGATCTGGTCAGTCTGAAAGTGTTGCATAGAACTGCTTTGGAAACAGAAGAAAATTAAACAACTGTGCTTCAGGACTAATGCTTCTCCAAGCCTAACACAGATTTTTAAAACTTAACATTGGTAGGTTTCTGGAAAGGCAGTCTGGAATTCAGTATAGAACTTCCTTAATGAAAAAGGAAAGCAGTTTTGCTTAAGAGATTTTTTTCCTCTTTCTTTTTAAATCCTTTTTCCTCTGAGTTAAATTATTCTTTATTGAAGTTTCAGCATGGGCTTTGAGAGAATATCTCTTCTTGAACTTCAGGTATCTTTGAAATACAATCACAGTTTAATTCTAAAGGTGAATGAGTAGAGGCGAATTTGTAAAACACCCAGCTGGCTAGGAATAATAGCTTCTACTTCTGACAAATATTTACTTGAGAGGCTCCTATTGTGACCTCTGAAACTGGAGCATACCTTCTAGTTTCCCAAGTTTTAATTTCATTACAAAGCTTTTTGCAAGAAATAGAGACAAATAGAAGCAGTGCCTTGGGAAATACATGGAGACTATAGTTTGTGATCCAGGGATGTCAGTGACAGTCAAAGCAATGCTACAGTCAAACTGGGGCCAAAAACCCAGACGAGGAGCAGATGGGGGCCATTCTGGAAAAGCAGAGCAGAGGGCTCTGGGAAACAAAGCAATGGAAGTGCCTATCATCTCACAGCCTGCCCTTCTTCAAAGGAGGTGTAAGGTGAACCTATCCCAGATGTACAGAGCAGACTAAGTAGTCTACCAGAATACTGAAGCAGGGTGTCTATCAGACAAAGGAACAAACAGTTCCCACATGTTTCTCACCCTCTCTCTCAGCTTATCCCAGACCAGCTCCTCGTTCTGAACAGATTAGCACCCAAGCCTCTTTTTCCTGTCTGGCAATTTGATGCTTGTTAAGACCGTTCCCTCTGTCTCACTTGCAGTTGGGCCAGCTGCAGCCTGTGACCTTCTGGTTCTGCACAGGTTGCTGCATTTGGAAACAGCTCATGCTTTGGCATCAGTTCATCTTGCTCCCTTCTGGTTTGCTCAGAGGCTGAGGAGTCTGGCAAATCTGCGTAACTCACACCTCCAACTGCAGCAACAGTAACAGATGCAAGTTTTGCTTTCGCTGCCGCTCTCAGCTGCTGAATGGAGTTTAATTGGGGTTCTGCGGAAGTTGGAAGACATAATTTTCTTGTATTTTGTGTGCATCTTGGTTTGCTGCTGAGCCACACAAGGCAGCAGGTATCAGTCACAGATGGCAAAAGGCATAGCCTGTCCCTTTCCAGGGACAACAGCAGAGCTCTGAACTCAAATTTATTTCCAGGCATAGATGAATGCATGCCCAACCTTGGAATCAGCTGAATCAAGCTGAAATTGTTCTGCTTGTGTGACTAGATACTTTAATTTGGTTCATATTTATGGCGTCATTCTCAATAATGGGAAATGAGGAATACTTTTCCTTTTTTTTTTTTGTTATTGTCTAGAAATGGTATGATTATCATCGCATTTGAATTTTATGTGCTTTCTAATTATGTATGCCTGGCATATCTTTGTACGCTCTGACATCAGATGATATGTTGGATAGCTATCACAAGAGAAGATCTGTTGATTTTTGTTCCTAAAACAGATATGTTGGATCTAATGTCCTGAATCTGTTTCAACTTGGATGGCTGATCTTTATCCAACAAAATTGCCTTAATTCAAGATGTTCATAATATTATTTATCTTCCTGTTTAATCTGTACTTACACTGTCTGTTGTTAAAGAGTCACCCTGGCAAAAGCTCAGATATGATTACTTTTCAGCAAAAGATACAGCAATTCTTAGCTAAAGTCTGTAAATTTGATTGCTGTTATCTTGCAAGTGAATGAATATGAGGTGCTGTTATCCTTCACCCTTGTTTGAACCCGCATGGCAGCAGGAGCGCAGGCAGTGATTGAAGGGCACAGCAGGTGCTGATACAGAACATCTGGTGAGCTGTGTTGAGACAGGCTTCCAAGTGGTGCTTTCTGGTGGAACTGTTGGAGTTACTTGCTCTGTTTAAGTTATTGTTAGCGTTTATTTCTATATGATAAACAATGAAGAGAAATTATCTTAGCAAGAAGGCAATGCATTCACAGAGGCAAATACAATGAGCATGAATGTTGAGCCCCATCTAAAGATCCCTTTCTAGGACTACTCTCTTCTTTTCATGATATATTCTGAAAACCGAATTACCTTCTATTCTCGGTGCGTGCTCAGCTGGACTAGTGAATGTAACTGCCCAAAGAGGAAGATGGATATTGATCATCTCAGAAACTGAGGGAAAGATAGAAGCAGGGAATTTCAGAAACAGGACAAGAAAATGAAAAGAAAGAAAAGAGAAGAATAAAAATAGGAAAGGAATAATTTTGGTTTCTGATCTCAGAAATATCAATGCAAGCACTGATGCTGTTACTTTTAATCATGTTATTGACTGTAGGATCAGTATCCATGTAAGAATGCAGTTTTGAACCCAAAAATATCATTAGGTGCGCCATGGAATATGTATCTCAAGGTTGATATCCCAATACAAAAAGCTTTGTATGAAAGAGTCTCATTCAAACCTAATCACATACATAAACGACATAAATGGTCAGCTTGAAGAAGGCTTGAAAAAAGCTTTTGCCCCAAAAGCTTACCTGTCTCCCCTTTTCCACTTTCCATCCAGTTTTATTGGATGGATTAACAGGAGCTATTGCCTCTGCCTGTAGATTTTGCCTACTTCAATTCACTTATAAACAGACAAGGTAATTAATCTGCATGTTGATGAGTGCTGTGAAGTCCTGAGCTCTGCTCCATTTCCAAGCAGCTGCATCACAGTTCCGGTTGCAGTGAACAACATTACTGACAGTACACTGCTGGGTGGCAAGCGCTGGAAGATTGCCCTTGATATTTTCCCAAGTGATGTAAATAAGTATAGGGCAAGTTAAAATAGCAGAACTGTACTGATCTGCACTGGCTACTATTCTAAATAGTCTGGGAAGTTCTTTGAGAGGAAAGGGTTTGGGAAAAACAATTAAAGAGTTCTGTTATCAAATAGGAGCGAGTATTAAAATTCCCAGTGGAAGAGCTGTATGGGAGGTTCAAGGCCCAAAAAAGAAAGAAAACAATAGAAAGCTTTTTCAGTGGATGTGCATGTTAGAAAAACTTAATTAACTCTTTCAAGCGATTAAAAAGCCTACACAAGTGTGTAATGAAAAGTACTCCATGAGACATTCTGGAGTTGGATCAGAATTCCAAGAATCTAATATGGCTCCTGTCTGTGTTGCAAAATGCAATTTATTTAAGTAATTAGTGCTAAAGGATGCTACAAATTAGATCAATCTGACAGTAAGAGGAAATTAATGCTTCTCCTCCATTGCCTCTTCTAACTTATATCTTCAGAATAGACTTTGAAAGAAAGCATGCATTCAATAAAAATGTCACACCAGCATGAATTTGGTTGTTGCACCTCAAAGGCGTTTGTGGTAACTGTTTCTGGATTGTCATAAAGAACAAAACATCTTTCAAGATTTTTTTTTAACATCATATCCTGTTGATTTTAACGTAACTAGAGTTTGTGTTTGTTTGTTTGTTTTTTAGTAGGAGCTGACAGCTAATGCTGTTAGGAAAACACAAATTTTATAACAGAAATAAAAAGAACCAGAAAGAAAATCTCTACAAGCTGTCTTTGGTTTTACAATGGTATTTGAACACTTATCTATATTTAGGGTGCCTGCAAGCCCTTTTCTCCTCTGAGTGACTCTCTGCTGTGGTTTAATCTGAATACCTTCTTGAAGTTTTTAGATGCCTCTTGAACTACTCAATATTGCAGTTCCATAAGCAGGCTAAGCTGATAAATCCTGATATTGCTGTCCCAACTTTTACTTAAATCTGATATCTTTACTTGCCCACCATTGCCCCCACTCGAGATCCTTGTTTTGGCAATAGCACTTGACGCCATGCAAGAATCTACAGCAAGTTAGGATTAATTTTGTTTTCTGAGGATCATTTACTCAGTTCAGCTCACTCACAACTGTCTATATGTATGGCTGTGATGGCACAAGGGAGGGAGTAGATATGGGAAATGACCTTTTGGGAAAAGACAAAAGGTCTTGCAGCAGCAGTGAGGGCTTACATCAGCTCAAGCTACTCTTGGAATGACAGTCTGAATTCATCTCAGTAATTCACATGAGGCACAGCCTAATGCATCATTGGGACTTTTAGGCAGAGATCCTACTCCACCCTGGTATTTCACTCTTCTCTCCTTTCCAGACACAGGCATGCCTTCCTTTAGCTGGTGTTGGTCCTTGCCAGACTGAGCAATGACCAGATACAAATATCTAAACCAGCAGTCACCTGGCAGAGGAAACACATGGATTTGTCCAGATTACAGAGTTGAACTGTCCCAGAAAAGTGCCTGAAAGTACCAGATCTGATACAATGGAGAATATAAGATCAAGCAGTCAAGAGAAGGAAAAAATCCTCCCCTTTTGACGGTGGTGAGCTGCTACATTGAATCAAAAACACTGGGCACAAATAAACTGCTATATTAAACATTCCCAGAAACATTCCCAGACAATTAGGCCAACTGGCACACAATGGCCCATTGACCGTTCTAACAAATTCTCATAAACTCCAAAACACGCTGGCTGCATGCAAACTGCCTTTTGGGAAATGTCTCTGGAATGAGCTGTCCTTGGGAGAAAGTTAGTTATGACTTGCCAAAATTATAACAGGCAATGTTTTAATAGTTTTCTAGTATGGATGGTCGAGTTCCAGTGCCTGGGAATGTTCCCAGATGCTTTGCATGTAGCCAGTGTGTCTAACGCTGTAGAAACCCAGGTCACTAAATAATAGAGATCTGCCCAATATCTTGCTGCCCCTAAATCTTGGTTTTTAGTGTACTATATTGGGGTTCTGGAGTTGCTTGGATTTGAACCCATGCATAAAAGGAACACTTTAAGCACTAGTATCCTTACAATTTTGGTGTCTCTAATTCTGGTTTTCCTATGGATTTTGTTTATATTAGTTATTGACATGCTTAAGCTTGCCTGTCTATTCTAAATATATTTTAAATGCTGAAAGAAAACTCCTTCTGGCCCGTTGAGTGCTTATATTTTCTTTTGAATTCTTTTTCTGCTTTGTACAGGCAATTTTCTGTTTTCTAGATATCCTTTTCCTTAATCGGTTAAATATTCTAATAGGTAAAATGTGTGGCTGTAGAGTCCCAGTAGGCAACAATATCAGCTAGCACAAGTGATCTGGACTCTTCCAAGGTTTTGAAGTGGCATTTAGCCACATGTAACTTGGCCTCGTGTGAGTGTCCTAAGCATGCATTCAGCCATTTTCCCACTGGTGTTCCTGAATAGTGTAGCTCTCTGGCTCCCCATCCTATTGCACAGCAAGCAATCGTGTAGGCAGACTTCTTCAAGAAAATGGTAACCTCCTACGCGTCTTTGCAGTTAATTCTCCACTCTGCTTTCAAGACCCAAAATCTCATCAGCTTCAGGTGTAGATATTTCCAGGTGTTTTCAAATAAAAGGGAAATTATTTAGAAAGCAGGAAAATGAAAGGTTGTCCTTTGCTATAACTTGTCTTCCTTCATCTGGTAGCTTTATACATTTATCTGAATATTTAAAACTTGAAAAGTAGAAAAGATACATTTTACCAGGCCCTGACTGAGTACCTTTTCTTCATCACCCATATTTTCCCTCTGTAAGTTGCAAATTTACATGGGATGTTAGCTGTCTTAAACTGTGTAAGCAGGACAATATGGTAACTTCCAACAATTTGTGTCAAAACTCACACAATTTGCATGCTGCTAGAATTGAAAAGTTGAGCTCTGGAAAAAAAAAAAAAAAAAGCAGGAAAAAGAGAACAAATGAGATGGCTTTGCTCACTGAGTGTGTCTGTATCTGCTGTATCTGCCTCGTTTGAGAAGGACAAAGGAAAACCATCTGTTACAGCTCCCTCAGACTAGAACTCACAGAGTTGCCAGTTCTTCTCGTTTCAGCACTGCTCTCACAAAGGAGTCTTCCCAGGAGTGGAAGGGGAGGTACAAGAGACCAGCATGTGCACAGTCCCTATTCAGTTGAGGATGTGAAAGTGTCTCTCGGCAGCCTAGCAAAGAGCACCACAGCCCGGCTTCAGGCTCGCGGGGGCTCAGACACCATTGCACACTGTGAGCTCTGGCTGAGGATCCCTCTTTCTACCCTCGCCTCTGTCAGCTTTAAAGGGTTCCAATTTTTTTTCCTGCTGAATTCTGTTATTAGGAGCAGGAACCAGGAGTGGTCATTCTTTCAATTTCAGTGACTGGCATGGCTGCCAAAATCCACTATGAACTGTGACCTACTTTGATTCAGACTGTGGCTGTATATTTTCAGGGTCTAATGAGGAAGTGTTATGTTGTATTGCTAAAGATAGGAGCAATTTCACATTTAATCATAGCTTAAACTCAATGGTGGTATGTGCTGGCAAAACTGTGATCTTCGTTTTGCTGCAGAGAATGATATTATTTTGCTTTTCAGATCTTTAAAGAAAAAAAAAAAGGTGATGTTAACTTCTGATAATTAAAAGATCCTACCAGCACCTCTCTCTTGGTGGTCCATTGATTTTTCATTGACATTCTAGACTAATAAAGCAAATTCAGCCACCTCTGCCTCTTTATCACTGTGTAGGTTTTTCACATATGTCTCTGTTCATGAGGAGCTTTCTGGACAAATTAAATCTAAGAACAATTTGATTTTTAAGATCTGATTAATAGGGAAAGCATGTAGGTGGGAAGACCGGGATCACTAGTACAAAAACTTATTTCCTAGAAAAGAAAAACCTGGCATTGGTTACAAATGGAAATGTTCATATTCTGCAAGGCCAAGAGTGTGTTTCTATTGTAGTTTCACATGAATTCGTGATATATTTTTCATTTGATTCAGGACTTCAGCTAAGACATACTGATGTCAACAGCAGTTCCTTCTAGCCCCTCAAAAGACAGGTCATGAGGAAATAATGCTACCATTTCATTTTTCACTGAACACCTGCATTCTTCATGACAGTTTCATTTCCCTTTTTAAAAATCCCTTTTGCTGAATTCCAGTCTCAGTATAAATCATTGCTCTTCTGCCTTATGTAATATCCAATCTCAGTGCATTGCTGTAATGGGGCCATCTGATTTATGGCAGTCCAGAGCAATACTCAGAACCAAGATCCCATGATAAAAACACTTGGTGAAAGAAAGATAGTTTATGAATTTCATGATGTTGCAAAAACGTGGGACATGCAGAACAGAGATAATATTTTGCATGCTTTGAATGTAAAGCCAATTGACAGCCACAGGAAAACAGAGGAATGACAAGGCTCAGGGCTGCACATACCCCTTATTTGTGGGGATATTCAATAGAATTCAAAGTGCAGTGCAGCCTGTTAGTCACCAAAATCAATGTCATGTGATCACAAAATCATCTGTACAGTGCAATCAGCTGTCTGTGAGACAGAAATGATTTCAGGAAATGTAATGGGCCAGACAATGTCTCTCTACCCCTTGAATTGCTGCTCAATTCCTTCAGCATGTACAATACTGTATCCATTAGATGAAAAATGTAATCAGGCAGCCGTAAGGGGACCTAGAGACTGTCTTAACCATCCAGAAAGCCTACGACAGTCATTCCTCAGCCAGAATGCCATGCTTGTCTCCAGAAATGGATGGATTTATATCATTGTCTTTTAGACCTATAGTTTTGGCTCTGATTTTCTAAGATCATTTGACCTCTTGTGCCAGGCTAAATTCTTACTGGGGTTGAAGCCCGAAGCCTGTCTTTTAGATTCCAGGTACATCTGGTGAGATGTATAGCTTTTTTTTTTTTTTGCCTTTTTTTTTTCCCCTGAATTTTTATGTGGTGCTCCAGGGAGCTCACAGAGATGCTGTGTATATGTGGCTGGATTCCAGTCTTGGGAACAGCAATCAACATAAACTGATCCATCAGTTACTCACAGTTCTCTCTTTTGATTCATTTAGTTGTTTAATAGGAATGGATGTAACACTTATACGGCTATTAAAACATGATTTTTATAATATACCTCTGTGGAACATGCCATTACAGGTCATTATTTAAAAAACATTCTCCACATTCATCTTGAAACCTTCTATGTCACTTTAAACACAGTAGAACTACCAAAAAACCCCACCCCTAAAATAGCCCTGCTGTGACTTTTTCATACAATCCCCACTGTCACCTACTGTCATGCAGGTGCTCAGATACAGCTCACACAGTGGCTCTAAGGTATCTCACAGCTCTGCCTTGTTCTTCAGGTGGCAAGGGGCAGAGGACGCAGCCTCCTGTGGATTTGCCTATGTGACTCCTACAGTGTATTCTCCTTCCAGATGACCCTTGCCAAAACTAGCAGAGTTCTAACACCTTTCCAAAATGTATTCGAAGTAGATTAAAAACACAGTACTGAGCAGTTCTACAAATACAAAGTGAACTCTGTGGCCAGAAAAGAAACTCTTGGATACAGTGGAGAAACACTTTGAAATACTTTTAATGTGTCCATAAATCAAATGAGCAGCTCGTAGAAATTCTCTGTGTTGTCTGGGAATAACTGTCTGCCTTGCTAAGGCATCACCTTCATTTGAGCTGTCAAACACTCTTAGTCACGCTAGGCTTTACTTGCCTGATTGAACGGCAGTGAGCCAGTCAGTCTCCTCCTCTGAGCCTTTTCTTCTCCCAGCTGAGCAGTTACAGCTATCTCAGCCTTTCCTCATAGGAGAGATGTTCCACCTTTTTTATCATCTTCAAGGCCCTTTGCTGAGCTCTGTCTGGTATGAGAGGCTGAGGGAACTGGGGTCGTTCAGCCTGGAGAGACATCGATTGAAGGGAAATCTTATCGCTCTCTCCAGCTACTTCAAAGGAGGTTGTAGTGAGGTGGGGATTGTCCTCTCAAGTAGGAAGTAATAGGATGAGATGACATGCCCTAAAGTTGCAGCATGGTAGGTTTATACTGGATATTAAGAAACATATCTTCAGGGAAATGCTGTTCAAGTGCTGAAGCAAGCTTCCCAGGGAAGTGGTAGAGTCACCATTCCCGGAGGATGTGTAGATGTGGTGGTTGGGGACACAGTTTAGTGGTGAGCATAGCAGTGCTAGGTCAACAGTTGGACTTAATGTCCTAAAATATTTTTTCCAAATGAAATGATCCTATGACGTTATGTCTCTATGACTGTATGTATGTCCATGTTTCTCTTGTGTTGGGGGATCCCACAACTAGACAGAATACTCCAGGTGTGATCTCTTCAGTCCTTAGCACAGGTGAAGAAGAATCAACTCCCCTGACCTTCAGGCAGCATCTTTCTAATATGGCCCAGGATACTATGACCCATCATGGTGGAAAAGACATACTGCTGGCTCAGTTTCAACTTGGTGTCCACCAAAACCTCCAGTCCTATTCTGCAAAGCTTAGTAATTACTAAGTGATATTATTTTACCAAACATTCCTCAGAAACAGATGTTTATGTCAATAAATATACGTAGATAACAACACAGAAAATAAATAAGACTGACTACATGCAGGCCCACTTGTATTGGTGAAGAGAGCATTAGGTATGAGTGGTGTCCCTCCTGTCCCTCTTAACCTCGATGAGCCAGCTTCATAAACTTTGCTGCAATGCAAAAAGTCTCTTAGGTCTGCAGCTGTGGAAGCAGGTTTCACTTCCCTCCCAAAAAAGATGCGTCCCCGGGAAAAGATTTACTGTTTGCACTTGCTTAGGACACCAAAGCCAGGAGTATCGAATTTGTTTGTCTGCTATTCACGTCAATTTTAATATGATTGTTTCAATAGGAAAAAAAAACAAAAACGTGGTAAATAACACCAGCCTGGGTGAAAATCCTGTTATAAGAGATTGTTATTGTAGACATAACCTCTGCTAGTTGACTTCTGAAGTAGTGGTCATTGAAAACACAGGTGACACACTGCTAATAATGATGCAAGAGTAGTATAAACTGGTCAGTTGTGATTGGCCTTACATTATGTTTTCTTGTTCTTGGTTCATCATAAAAGCTAGATTGAGAGTTTTCATCCTATCCCTTCTGCCAGCTGCCCTGTTCTCAATTTGCTGCCCTTTCAGCCAGACTGATCCCAATGTTTGCAAAGTGTGCTGTTAAGTGAAATGTTCTTAATAAATGCCTCCTACTCCTTTTATGTTGTTTTATTTCTAAAATAAAAGAACAAAAGCAGTTTTGATGATAGTACTACCATTGTGAGGAAATGTGGATTGTGTAAGAAGCCCTGGCAATGCTGGTCCTTAGACTTATGCCTAGTTTATGGAGCTTGTTGGAAAGCAGGGCCAAGACGTTTGTAGTCAGACTGTTGTCTGCTGGGAAGATGAAGGCACAGAGCGGTAGGTGACACTGACATGCAGCATGGTTTGGGCTGCTGCCTCACCTGTACTTTCAGAATGGTGGCTGCTTTCCCAGTCATAACAACCTGAAAATTGCAATGAACGTAGTTTGATGAGCTCTGACTTTGTGGGTCTCTTCCATACGAGGTGTGATTGTTCAGTGTTCCTATGCAATCCTCTCTGGTTTGCATCTGACATAAGAAACGGAAGATTTCTCTCTTTTTGTTATTTCCCAGAGTTGGCATTGCTACCTATGTTCCTTAATTCCATTCATTCAGAGTAACTGGTCTTCTGGTTACATTATTTTTGTGAAATTTTCAATAATCTATGAATCATATTTTGTGGGATTTTAATAATTTTATCATATCTATATTTTATGAAGTTTGGACTCTTTCTAAGAGCAAACCTTCATGGAAATCCCATGCAATATACAACACTGGTTCTCTAAATGATAGGCTTACCATTTAGCATGCCTTTTTCTATACAACTTCCCCCTCCACTGTATTCAGCCTTTGGAGGCTTATATTGGCATAGATCTTATTGTTCTTGGGTTTCACAGCCACAGATAGAGAGGTAATTCCTCACATGGATTGCAGTCTGCATAACTGCAACATCTCCTACAGTGGTAAGAAAAGGAAAGTGATAAGGAATTGTCTCTGTCTCCTGTATGTTTTTTGATGGTTTCAGTAATAATCATCACTACTCTTTTTAATTGCAGGGTTTAAAAAATATGAGTAGGACATCATGAGTGTATCAGACAGATGGAATAGAAAGGAAAATGTACAGAATATCATTTGCCAGGAATGATATTATGTATATGTGTGTGTGCGTGTGCACTGATGTATAAACCAAACAGGATGCTACTGTTATTTCTTTTTCTCTGTTGCCTCTGAGAAAGTGCCCTGAAGGTGTTGATTAGTGAAAATTGAATTTGGATATGAAGTTGAAATATTTATCAAATTCAGGTGGAGTGTTTACCACTGTGAGTGGTTATGAAAAGAATTTCTACCAAAAATGATAGAGATTATGATCCTTTATCCTCTTCCTGGATGGGACTAAAACTGCTATAATTTGTGGGCATATTTACATGATGTACATGAAACTTGGTGCAGTCATCCATTTTAAATTGGTGGAATCTCCACATCCTTTGCAGCAAAAAATATTTCTGATGGCCAAAGGGAGCTGTGTTAGTGGAGCTTCCCTATATCTGCACTAGTAAGATTAGGCTGGCAGCAAATTTAGTTAACTTAAGGACAGTTTTACATTAATGTATTTGTTTTCAAGTCCAGAATTTGTGCTGATGTTACTCAATATTGTTTTCTGGTGTAGAGAAAACCTTTAAACAAGGAAACATTTCTAGTGTTCTCATTCAGCTGCTGAGAATTTTGTTGAATTTTGAATGAAAGCAAGAAAAAGAACAATATGAAATGTCTGACTTGCATTGCTTAGTTGTATTCGTACCTCACCCTCTTGCTCCTATTTTAACAGTTTCCATTTATTTGTGAAGTCACATGCCTCAGCACAGCCTTTTAGTCTTCTCGAGAAGAGCTGTCACTGATATCCACTTTTCTTATGAAGGGAAGCATTGCTTTGTGCATAGATTATTCTCTTTTAGTGCCAGAGATAACATTTACCAGCAATTTAGTTCATAATAAGTTTCCTTAGTGGCTCTTGCCTGTAGTTCTCACTCTTGCCTTTTTGTCACAAGAACCACTGATTGGCATATTTCTGCTTTTACCTTATGGATTTATTGATGATACTATCAATCTTACTCAGGCAGGATGACAGCTCGGTATTAGATTCACTTTCTTGGCAGCTTCTGCAGCTATCCTTCAACAAAATGATAGCTCCAGACCTTTGTCAAATGCCCAGCAATCTGGACCCCAAAAGACAGATACCAGGTTTTAGACCTGAAAGTCTTAATCACCAAGCTATTAGATAAGTTTGTGTGTGGATAATATGTTGGGAAGTCTTTTTCTAGCAAGTGAGCTGCTATTTAAAGTCAAACATAGTTGTTAAACAAAACTGCACTGCCCCCCTTTAACAAAAGCGTCAGCTGACATTAGGTTTTTTATCTCTTAATTTTTATTAATTGTGTTGATTACCCATATTTCAAAGAGTTAGAAACAATCACTTAGGTAATGAGATATGTTTATCTACCAATAGTAAAACCAGAAAAAGCCAAATAATACTTTTAAGTATCATTGAATTTGTAGAATTCCGATGATGCTAGGCAACTAGTGAGATATTTAATGTTTGTTTGCTTTCTCTTACAATAATTAGATCACTACCAATCCTACAGTGAATGCACCACAGTAGAATCATGGAATCATTGAACAGTTTGGGTTGGATGGAACTTTTAAAGGTCATCTAGTCCAAATCCTCTGCAAGGAACAGGGACGTCTTCCACTAGACCAGATTGCTTAGAGCACTGTCCAAATTGACCTGGAATGTTGCCCGTGATGAGGCATCCACCACCTCTCTGAGCAACCTGTGCCTGCGTATCACCACCCTCATTATAAAAATATTCTTCCTTACATCTGGTGTAAATTTGCCCTCCTTCAGTTTAAAACCGTTGCCCCTTGTCCTATTGCTACAGGCCTTGCTGAAAATCTGTCCTCATCTTTCTTATAAGCCACCTTTAAGTGTTGAAAGGCTGCAGTAAAGTCTTCCTGGAGCCTTCACTTCTCCAGACTAAGTAACCTGGAGCTTATTATATATTGCTACTGCAATATATTCCGCTTATCATGGGGAAAGTGCCATGATGAATTAGCCATGTTTGCATGATTACAGCTGTACCCACACTGGGATCAAAGATATTGTCTTTTACCTGACTAGAGTACTTAAAACAATATATTATTTGTGTGCATAAACTTGAAGATTACTTTTGTACTTATGTAGAGGGGCTGTAGTAAAAATTGGCCTAAGGGAAGATTATGTTTTCCCATTTCAGGGCACAGCTGAAAAGAAACATGGTTCCTATACCACAGGGAGGATAAAACTAATTCCAGTTTTCAAGCAGCTCATCGAATATTTGGTAGGGGTTCTATTTTAGCTTAGCAGTGAATATAGAAACTATTTGTTGCACAGTTTTTAATAACAGTTGCTTAAAACCATTCTTCTATTCATAGATTATTATGCAAAGAATCTACAAAAGTATTCTTTGAATGATGGATAAAGGCCTGAGAATAAAATCTTCCAGCAGACTTAACCTTAAATATGGAAAAAACCATGCTCTTAAAAGCAAAGATATACAACCATCAGAAGAAAAAGGGGGATAATACAGCTGCAAAAGATTTCCATGTAGATTTTGCCTTGAGAACAGTCTTATTAGCAGATAAATTTAAAAATAAAATTGTTTGGGCAAATGCATTGGATTCCAAATGGAAGCTGATATTGAATTACCAGAAGGAAGTACCTGGCTTGGCTATATCTGAATTCTCACATACTTAAACTATGAGAGGCAAACCAAAAGTCAGATGCTTTTGTTTTAACATAGTAAGTGAATATCACATTACCAAACCTTCCTGTTGAATGTTCATTCAAAATTCCTGCTGTATAGGCCAAAACCATATTGTTCCTTACTTTGTGTTATTCACATGTAACATGTACTCTTGCATTCCAAAATATGGGTGAAGCTAAACTCCTGCTGTACTTAGTAAAGAACACAGGAGCTAGGGCCTACAAGCCTTACTACTTGGAGCCAAGCTGTGGTGTTCAGAGGAAGAGGTGACACTGTGTGATACCTGAATCCATGTTCATTTTACTGGACTATTCTGCAGCTAAAGCCTGCAATGAAAAATCACCACTGACCATACTCAATGCACAAGATCCAGTCAGTGCATGAGAAAGAAAATCTTAATTTTTTTTTATATTCTGTACTAGATGCAGAAAATATCCCAGTTTATTCTTGCTTAGGAAAAAGTATAGTGGCATATAGGCTCCATCCTTCCTGAGCAGATGGTGAAAACTGTTGATTTAACATCTTCTTTCACAAATCTAGCAATAAGACAAATGGAAGATATTACTGAGAGAAGAAGAGCCCTCATAATGCAAGATATTGTGGTGAGTTTAGGCTGATAAGAAAGCTTCATGGAGCATCTTTTAGAAACTCAGATGGTAGGCTAAATAGTCTGGAACTGCTATTCCATCCCCATTGATTATAGAGTGCCTAGGCTATCTAGTGTGTATTTTAGCTAGGAAATGGAAATTAAGGGGGCTGAACCGAAGACATTATGTTCAGCCAGGTAGGATTCAATGTGGCACAGTTTGTTCTTAAATTATTTTTCTAATGATCATTGTTTGTTGTAGTTCTTAAATACTATAGCAGTGGGTTTAGAGAAAAAAAAAAAGCCTTATGCAGATAGATTATTTAGTCACTTGTGGAAATAAGATGTAGGAGAATAATTTGATGTGAATAATTTATTGGAGGATTTTTGGTTTTTTCTCTCTTCTGAATTATCCATGGCAATAAGAGTACTGGATGCTATTAACAACTATCATTGGTTGGGCCTTTGATTTATTCACAGTTACAGACCTGGTCAGAGCTGAAATATGTGCAATGCAGCTTTCTTTCAAGATCTTTGGAGGAGAAATGAAGGTATTTAAGCAATAGAATAGAGGAAGGCTCTTTAAACCACCACTACAGTAACAAGCAAATCCAGATTTGGTGTTAAGTAAAGTTTGGCAAGTACTGTGGCAAAAGGGTATGCCAGTAAGTCATGAATGTGTACCAGAAATTAAAGACAAAGCAAAATATGTCCCTGTGAAGGAATAAAGTAATTTCTGCTTCAACTTATTAGAGAGAAGAATTAGAAGTTGTGAGAAACTAAACTGTGTGATGTTTAAATTTTGAAGCATAGGAATGTAGTAAAGAAATAGGTCTGCACTAAGCAATATCTTGTTGTTTTTTTCTTCATGTGAATAGGAAAGACCTATCAGAACTCCAACATTTATTGTTTGTAACAGACATAATTTTCTAGTAATTATTGTTTAAGGTTGGTTGAGGAAAACGAAACTGCTCAAATATTTAATTCCTTCCATTTAAGCTATTTGCTAAATTATATGAAAAGCTGTTTTCAGAGGCGAGGTTATTTTTAATTTGGACTGGATTAGCAGTGATTCTAGAACCTGTTTCTTGGAGCAAATACCCAGGGTTTTTTATTGATTTGTATTCTGTAAGCATTTATCTTAATTTAAAATTCTTCGTTTGAATGATGATTTCTTCCAATAGAGTAATTTCCTAGAATGTTTGTGGGAGTCAAATGCAACAGGGTCATGAAAAGATCCTAAATAAGTTAACTTGAAAAAGAAAACAAATGCAGTAAATTCCTGGCTTGCTTTTCCCTGTGCTGATGAAGTTGCTAAATGAGAATAGTAGTGATCGATACAGTAATTGCTAGGCCCATCCAGCTCATTGTGATGAACTGCTGTTTATCTGCATTTTCACTGACCTTTGTTTATGGCCCTTCCACCAGTTTCCAATTTTTGTGGAAGGGCTTCAAATCCAGTGCAATTGAAGTTAATCTCTCCTGTGAGATTTCATGAGCCACTGTAAAATTTGCTGATGTCTCATGATCTTGGAGTATATAGCAATACATCTATTTCATTCCCCTCATCTATCAACTTCAGCTAATTTGGATAATTATCTGTTTCTTGTATAGTGATCTGAAAAATGTACATTTCTGCACGGAGTACTTTTTATTGGGTTGGACCCATTACAACTTTGTAGGGGCATAACACATCAAAAGAAATTAACTTAAGAATACTTTATAAATTTTTTTCAGTGACTCTCCAACGCAAAGGAGAGACCATCACTGTATAAAAGGGTTTTTTAGGGCTTATTTTCTTTTAAAGAACAAGCTGTAGTACTGACTGTAATGTACTTTTACCAATGCAGAAAATCATCTTGTACCTTTATTCTCTCGAAAAAAATGAAGCTCTCTTTGAGAATCCCCATGAGGTGGTGTGTCCACTTTCATTTACTATTTCCCTTTCTCAAACATTTCTGAGACAAATCCATAAGCACCTCCACAAGATTTTACTGGTATGATTTTCTTTATTTTTGTTCTTTTTAGAAAACAGGGTATGGGCATAAATGTAGTTTCCAGATAGTTCTGTTTGCAGGTTTCTGGGTCTGTGTGTGTCTGGTCAGTTCCTAAATGTTTCTCCCCACAGCTTATGATGAGATGACTGGTTTCAAAATGTCCAGTGACTGTGCTGTATGTATTCAAAATACATGAACTGTCTTGTCTCCATAAAGGACAACTGTTCTTTAAAATCTCTTTTGTGTGCAAATGCTATTTACCATTTTACAGCCTGGCCCATGCACTGGTTAAAAAAATCGTGATTTGTTTTTAGTGCTGGATCTCATAGAATTTGAATCACACAATCTAGCCTGTCCGTTTCCATTAAGAGCAAATTCCCCATTGCCCAGTTTCCCTAACCTGTGCCCTATGAAGAAAAGTGTCCTGTCCTGTGTCTTTGTCACTCATTTAAGGTCTGAAGCAGACTTCCTTTAGATAGACAAATGATTGTAATGTCTATTTTCACACTGCACTGAACAAAAGAACCAGAAATAATTGTCAAGGAAGCTTGGTTGAGAATATAAATTTGACAGCAATCTTGCAGCACATTCTTTTCTATTTCTCTGGTGCCTGTTAATTCTTGAATGTTAGTTATTTGTTTTATAGCTGTAGGAACCTAGACCACCTAGCCCATCCTGATCCAGTAAATGCCACAGAACAGCTTTACCCAGGCAGGTAAATAACAGTTTTTCTTTTTTCCCTTTGAGATTAAATCCTGCTGGCTAAATGTTGTTTTACATATTTTGTTCTCTTTTTAAATATTTTGGCAGAGGGTTTCACATAAGTGTTTTCCTGCAGAGAGTTAAAAAAATCTGAATAGAAGAAAACAAATATTTCAAAATGAACAAAAGCAGTAGTGCATTAAGAAATCTGCTTGAGATTTTTTTTTTTTTTAACGCAGTGTTACTAAATTTATTAGGTACCCCTGTGCTACTCCCTACCCAGTAAGCCAAATTTACTAAGAATCAAGGAAAGAAACAGATAGCTTCCACTTTACTGATAGCTTCCACTTTACTGATAGATTCCACTTTACTGAACAGGACATTTGAATCAGTCTTCGAAGTAAGTTCTATCTGTTCCTGTTTGACTCCTTTCCCAGCCTTCAGAACTCACAATAGCAGGGTTTAATTTCCAACCTACATCTCACACTGAAAGGACTCATGCTTATTCTCTGATTTGATAGGAGAAAAAACATCATTAGTCACATGTCTGCTGAGCTGGAAAAAAAGGGAAGAAGGAAGTGTGAAGTTATTAATTGTAAAAGGAATTAATTTGCTAAGCTTGCTACTTTCACCACTTCCAGAGAATACATCTATTTAGGCTGGTTTTGTTTTCCTTACCTCAAAATTATGGACCATCCATGACTCTCCCTCATCCTGTGCATAGGAGCACCTGATTTTCTTCATTATCTCTTATACTACAGTGAGTGGTTAATCCAGCTAAGCACAACTAAAATCCTTGCTCACTGATTTCCCAGCTTCGGCATTTTGTGGAACAATAATTAATGTTTGTTGTGGGAAGCCGGCTGGGAGTTCCTCATGTGAGCCTTTATTGGTATCATCACTCACACATGGTAATGAAGCAAAAGTGATTCTTCTTCGAAATTGTTCCCAGTGAGATCACAATTATTAAATACCATCATTGCTTATAATAATTAAACTTTTATTATCTAGGTTCCAACCCTGTCAATTTAGTTTCCCCTGAGAGCCTGTTGTTTGTTAGCCAAAAGTTGTGGGGGAGCATGTTATGAATAATGTCATTTTCAAACATACACTGTGATGTAGAAACAGCACGGCTTCTAATTGGGAGTGATGAATTTTCCAATGATGGATAGGCAGTGGTGACACCAATGATTTGAAAGACGCAATGAAAATTGGTCCCTTTGTGATATGGATATCTTTATTCGAACACTGATGAGTGTGACAAGCTGGGCCAGCTTAAATGAGATCCTGCCCTAAGAATACCAAAGAAGAATAATGCGGACTTTAATTGGGGAGAGGTTAAGAAAGGCCCTGGGATCTGGAGAGTAAAATTTTGCAGGAACCAGAGGCAAAGGAATGGGTCTAGTAACTCATTAAGATTCTGTGTTTAGCTTTTGCTTGGACTAATAAAAACTCGATAAAATTGTTATTTGCCGTATTCAGTGAATAACCTTTTAGAGATCCCCAATATTAGATCAGTAATGGATTCTGCCATCAAAGGAAAGTGTACATGGACTTATCTGAGGAATCTGCCTTATCAGATTGAGTCACTAACCCAGCATTTGTAGCTGCAGGTGGGAATATTTGATAGAACCATGAGGAGTCCTGGCAGATGTGTAGATGGCACATCTGTAGGACATTGAAGTGCACTGTCAAGTCTGTGGGAAATGTACAGTGTCTGTTTACAGGAGAGTAAAATCCAGAATCCTGGAAACCAGGGACTGGCTCATGTTCACTGATTTCAGTCTTTAACATACACTGTTGAGGTGGAACAGTAAACAGTCTTACAGACAGAAGCAACATAGTGTTGCTTTTGTGGAGGTAAAACTGCAGTTTCTAAAATCCAACATGATGAGGTTAGTAACATGGAAATGGACATATTAAAATAATATTGAAAATGTGTCAGGATGGATTTGTGAAATCTTTTATTTCTGTTCTGTGTGTTAAAATGTAATGCTAAACTCATAAATGTCTACAAATTAATTTGTTGGTGAGAAAAGCAAGCACTGACTTCATCAGTTGTCATGGCTAAGCTGCAAAATATGAATTCTTAGGCAACATCATTAAAGGAGGATTTTAACGTCTATTCCTTTTCTTATTATTACTCATTATTTACATTACTGTAAAATGCATATCCTCCATTCCACTGCATGGCCTTTTACATGACCTTATCTCTAAGCAGTTAAAAATCACAGACCTTGTCTCTTCATTTTATAGAAGTGAAATCATTAATTTCAGGGGAATTATTTGCAGAGCTCTGTTTGCGGGGGACAAGCTGAAGAATCATTACCTGATTGAGACAAAACATGAGGAGTGGATATGAAAACCAATGAGTGGTAAAAGAGTCACTAATGAAAAGAATATAATTTTAATCTTCCCTATTGTACTGGGTTAGTTGTGCACAGCAGAAAAATTTAGGTTTTGTTGGAGCACAAAAGATTATTACCACAAAATTCTCAAAGATGATATAATTCATATTTTATATTTTCCTTTCAAACCTCTCATACAGTTCTCTCCTACATATCTAGGATCACTAAGAAGTCAAGAACTTCTTTCTTAGGCTTGTTGAATTGTTCTGCTGGGAAAAGTAAGGCACCTCAAGAGCACTGATGTGACCCTGAACTGGTTGTGAAAGAGCACTTATGGGTATCTTGCATCCAAAATGATCAAGGTGATGTGAGGCACGTGTTCTTACAAGGTTTTCAGTTAGAAGGAAAGGGAAAAGTGGTATCCTACTTGAGATTTGGGAGTTGGAGATGAAAAGGAAATAGTGGTATTTGTAGTGCCTCTGGGCTTCTGATCATTGAACTGCTTTTGGGTGTCAGCAGTTTTCAGGTCTGTTCTTCCTGCCACATTCTCTGATGACTTACCCATACAAGGAGGCAGCTCCTTGTCTCAAGAGCTTCCACTTTCCCAAACAGGGAGTAGACCCCGAAACTGAGTAAAGCCTGGCTTTGCAGTTTGTTAGAACATGAAGGCACCCTTACTTGGCTTGCGTGACACCCTGTCTATAGACTCTGGCTTCATACACAACTCAAAGAAAGATGAAAAATAATTCAGGTCCCTGCCAGTGCAGTTCTATCTTTTGTGGCATAGTTTCCACTCTTTTGTCTTGCCCAGTTTGAAGTTAGTACTTTCTTGGAAATTGTTCCCCAATGGAACAGAAATTATTTTTGGGAACTTTCGCCTAATACCTAAATGAACTTCTCTCCCTTTGATGTATTTGATGAAAGACACGGGCATTGCTTTTACCCTATAAAGGCACCCTATCCCAAATTAGGTACCCAGTCCCAAATTTGGGGTTTCAGAGCTCAGTCTTCCCCAGGACGTTCTTGTATCTTGTGGACAGTGCAGGTAATAATTAAAAACCTCCTGTGCCACATGAAAGTCTTGCTTCTTCAGCTTGATAAACAAACCAGCTGGTATATAGTTACATACCTGAGCCTAACTGAGATTGAGACACAGGTCATTGTTTTAGGCTTCATCTAGATTTTGGAACATTTCTGTCTGAAGAATCAGATTCCCAGGCAGTTATTTCTTTGTGACAAGTTTTGTCACTGCCCACAGAACTAAAATAACGGTGGTCCAGAATCCTTCCAGAGCCTACTTCCTACTGCAGGTGTGTCTCTGACATCTCTCATCTCTCATCAGCTTCAGTCTGCTTTGGATACACATACACTTCATCTTTGCTACTGATGTCATGTTAATCTGTATAAATGATTAAGCATTTTAAGTGGGATAAAATTCTAGATCTTGGATTCTGTGCTTAGACAGATATTTTTCTAATGCCCTGAAAATATCATCTGAGTAGGGATGAGAAGAACAAAATGATCTTATCTCTATGTCCTGTGGTATATTAAAATTAGACTGCTTTTTAATCAGGTTGCTGAATCTTTTGACTTTTAACCTCAGGTATTTAGCTCTTCCTTTTTACTGTGCAGAATTGAAATAACAATGCATAGGACCTTTATTAAAGGCAACACAATCTTGCAACTGACTTCCATGACCTGTCAATTTCAAACACTATAAGTCCATCTTCAGTGATTCCTGAGATTACCAAAAATTTGTATATTATATATTACATAGAATAGAATTCTTACTTATTATATATTAATATATATATATAAGCTTATTAACTGAAAATAAGATGATGAATAGCAGCAGAAAAGGAAGTTTTTGTAATTCAGGTTACTGTATTAGAGCTGGTCTTAAGAAACATAAATTCAGCTATTTGTATATTTTGATGTCTGCATGTAATGCTGCTTAAAAAGCTCCTCCATCACCAGCTGCAGTGACTTTAGACTGTTCTTAATTGCTCCCAAAAAATCTACTTTTTGAAACAGTTTCTACAAGAGAAGCCATAATCAGAAGATACAACAATAGGGCTTTTTTCTCTTTCTTCAAGGCTCTCATGTTTGAGGCAAAGGAGCTTGGACTACCTAGGAGCTCTGCTCTCCCTTGCATACCAGTAAATAACCTACCTCCATGGTACCATCAGAAGAGCTGTTTTCATCAACAAAAATGCCTACTTTGAAAGAAAAGTACTTTCAAATGAGAAGTGGTGGAAAGATAAGGAGAAAATTTGTCTCTGGTTTCTTTCCCGAAAGACAAATAATCCAGTAAGACTATGGGCGTTTCAGCCTGATTCTTGCAACACTAGAAAACAAAATTCTCCCCAAGACCATTAAATGACTTTTTAAAGTGATTAGAGAGACATTTAGCTTCATTCACTGCTCATGGGGAAAGAATTCTGTTCAGGGCTGACTTCATGCAGCAGACCAGAGTTATGGTGAAGCATACTGACATAAATGCACCTAATTACTCTGTTATTCAAAATTTACTATTATAAAGCAAAAAACAAACAAACAAAAAAACCAACAAAAAACCCAACAACAACAACAACCAAAAAAAAAAAACCCCAAAAACCAAACCCAAAACCAAAAAAAACCACCCCCAAAAAAACCAACCCTCCCCCCCAAAAAAACCCAAATAAAACAACAAAACCACAACCAAACAACAAGAACAAAAAACCCTAGAATCAAATAGTTAATAAAAATAATCTCAAGTTCTAAAGTTAACTTCCAGAGGTGCCTTTTCAGAGCTCAGGGTACATCTTCATTGTAAAAAAAATCAGGAAGAGACTAAGAGTTACAAATTGTGGGTAGCTTTATTCCTAGATATAGGAACTTATTGGAAAACACAGAAGCATTTGAAGTTAATTAAAATCATTAATAACATAATTAATGTTATTTTGAATGTGTCTATCACTAAACATTAATTATCTTGTAGCCACTGGAACAACATAATGATAGCATCATTCTTACTGATTAGTGTAATGCTGTATTCCTTTGCTAGAATTTAAATGCTACCAAATGAAGATAAATGGGGTATCAGCCTACATATTTACTCAACAAAAGCAAGTCTGTGTTGCTTGGTTTGAGAGGTCTTGAGAACAAAACCTCCTGGTGAAGAAGTTTACTCACTGGCCCTGTGCTCATTAATTCAGTCTGGCAAACGGGCTATGTTAAGTGAGGAAGGAAATGAAAACAGTAACAGAAAGAATTAATGCCTTAGGATGGACTTATAAAGTTCTAAGACACTCATAAGTCCTTGACAGAAGATAAGGCTAAAGGGATCCTCAAAACTGGAAATATTGGTACTACGATTTTTTCTGTGTATGGTAGGACTTTCTTTTCTAACCTTCCCCCTGCCTCAGAAAGGCATCAAATGTGTATGACAGCCAAGCTTTTAAATCACTTCTCAGGACCCAGCATGTTTCTACAGGACCATGCAGGATATCAGGAGTCCATTTACCTTTGTTTCTGGCCTAGTTCATCTTTGAACTCAACTATGCTATCTCAGCCCCGTGCCGCCCAAGCTGTCTGGCAGTCAGCCTCGTTATCTGTAAGCAGCTGATCTCCCTAGGAGAAAAGGACCCTTCTGCTGTGGATGGGAGACTAAAGCCTGACTTATCTTTATATGGCCAAAGTAGACCCTTCCTTAAAGAATTCAAAATGGACATTAATTGCTTTCCCTTTAAAATACTAAGCCTATCTCTGTGATCTGAAGGTAGAGAAACGCAGTTTTCTCTTTAGTGATCATTTTACAAGTGAATGAGACAGGTTTGTGTAACATCTTGTGTTTGAGAGCTACAGAATTAGATAAATATTGCATACTTACTTATTCTGTCTATCAGGGTCTTTTTGCTGAACCTGAGAACCTGTAGGTACTTCAGCACTCCAGAAATATTTAGTGTCACCTAAAGATCCAGGTCCTCTTAGCTTCTGTTCAGTTTCTGATACAAACTTGTTTTGTACAGCTGCTGGAACTGGGGGTTAGTGACTGACTCATATTTACCACTTTGGTGAGCAACTATGTAAGATCCAGTTCAGAACAGTTATCTTAGGGTGAAATTAGTAGAATTTTCACAAATTCTGCTAAAGAGAAACACAAATATCATTAGAGTCAAACACCTGAATGCACTAGCCTTGGTCTATATTATGTAGATGTAGAACCTAAGCGTTTAAAAGCAGATTTTTGTAGGTATGTAAATCAGTAAACAAACTAAGTCAAACAGGCATGAGTAAAATGTGTTTCTGTAAGAATAGGATTTATTACCCTGTATATTCATATACGTCGATCTAAGAGTTATTTATCAACTGGTTTGGAAATGTAAATCTCCTTTATGCTTTAATTTGTATTATGTTAACTCCTAGTGGTCTTTTTTCCTCCCTATTTGCTCCCTGGGCTTGTCCCTCATTCCTCTCATTCCCTAATCCATCTGACAGCACCAGCAGGTAGCAAACTGACAAATAGAACTGTTGCTCTCGGGCTTTATCTATGACTCATGAGAAATATATGCATTACTCAGATGTTTTTTACCTTTTGTGACTTATGTATTCCCTTCTCTCCATGGGATGCATTTAGGATCCCGTTGGAAGCAATTAGATATGAAATATGAACATATATTTATTTAATAGGCGCTGTTTTCATTGTTCCCTTAAGTGTGATTTATCAGCACTACAAACTCAGACTTGATGTAATGTATATCCTCTCGTTGTTGAAACAAAAGAAAAATAAACATGTGCAGCAGGTACAGATTATATATGGCTGCTGAACTCCTCTGTCAGTGGCAACCTAATGAGTGAAGATGTGATAGTCTGACGGGAGGTATTGCTCTTTGGTGGGACTGGAGTAGTACCTGATATGGATTCTTGGAGATTTCTTCATGTCTTTCCTTCCTTCCTTCCTTCCTTCCTTCCTTCCTTCCTTCCTTCCTTCCTTCC